>JAVBJF010000694.1:0-86561 GCA_033439095.1 Pseudococcus viburni | reverse complement strand
GTTGCTCTTCTGCAACTAATTTTTTTCATAAGTGCAGAATTCGAAAAGTTGTCGAAAAATCAAAATCTGGGCTCTTGACACTCAAAAAGGGGAATAAATTTTCGCGGATGTTAGAGAAGATCAAACGGGTTGCAATACATGTTCTGCTGTACCTATGCATCTACTCTCTCATTCTGAATCAGTGAAAAGTCACTGATAAACGGTCAGAATTGTAGTACAGGAGAAAATAGCGAATTTTCGCTAATTTTTCTGCTAATTTTATAAATTTTGCTGACTTTTCAGGATTTTCCTATGATTTTTCTCACTGATTTGTTTTCATTGAAAATTTTTTCATCGATTTTCTCCTGTGCTGCAATTCTGACTGTTTCTCAGTGATTTTTGATCATATTCACTGATTTATAAATGAGAGAGTACTAAAAAACATGAAATTTTTATCTACATTAGGCGAAAAACGAAAAAATAAAGTTTATAAAACACGTTTTGGCCTCTCCCCCGAAAATACTTGCTCTGAAGGTCCAAAATTTTTGTCAGAATTTTTTCTCATCGTGACTCAACTTTTGAGGTAGGGATCATCAAAATCTCTTTTGGGGGCCAAAACACTATACTTAATTACTTATCCTGCTAAACCCGTTCTCTTCCCCATTAATTTTTTTGACTCATAGGCGTGACGGCCGGGTGTGCCGAGTGTGTCTTGGCACACCCTACTTTTCCCAGATTTTTCAATTTTTTTCTCTCCAGGGATAATTTTTTATGGTAAAATTCGCTGATGTGTCTTGGTGACAATATCCTTTTTTCAAGAAAATTTTCAATAAGGGTAAGGTGCCCCATTATCGCCCACTTTTTTTTGAAGTCTCACCATTTCAAAAGTTTAAGGGCTGGAAATGTCATTGATGGCTTAATGGATACCTACATCCTTCCCCTACAATTGTGGAAAGCCCCGAGGCCATCCGTTAAAATTTAGTATTTTTTTAGGAATTTTTTTCTGAAACATGTCAAAATGCGAGGTCGAAATTTTGGGTTCCTAATATCGACCACCGACTGATTTTGTCCGGTATGAACGAAATCTACTGGAAAACATTTTTTTCGTGTTCCTCTTTCACAGATGAACAATTTAAGACCAAAATGACAACCCTACGACCGAAATTCGAGAAAATTGAAAAAAACAAAATCGCTTAAAAACAACAAATTACATAAGATTTATAGGTGGTCGATAATGGGACACACCATAAAAATGAACTTTGAGTGATGTTTTTCTAACTTAAAGTTGTAATTATTAAAATGTGATAATTACATCAGAAACTTTGAACTTTTTCAATTACAAAAATATTAGAAATATTTAATTCAATAATTTCAAGAAAGAATTCCAAGGCGTGCAAGCAATTGCTAAAAAAAGTTTTTGGCCTTCCGAATTCTTCTTTTCTATTTTTCTCCGCGAGTTTTGGCTTTCAGGATGTCGGAGTGGTCTTATTTTTCCGGATTTTAGATGAAGAATATGAAAAAAAAAATTTCGGCTCGCTGTCGCCCATAGCGCCGGAGATAGACGAGCTGGTCGACATTGGGCAGTAGACGATAATGGGGCACCTTACCCTTACTGAAAACTATTTTGAGAAAAAATTCAAAAAAGTACATTTTTAAACATGGAAAAATCCGAGAAAATTTTAAGTCGGAAAAAATTCTGGTGTTGAAAATACTTGAGAAAATAATTTGAAAAAAATTGGAGTTGAATTTTGGAAAACATTCAGTTATAACAAATGTTTGAGAAAAATTGAGCTTTAACTCGTACATACCTCGAAAAAAATGGGAATCTTTTCCGATTTGTAAAGAATCTCTTTTTTTTTTTTTAGAAAATTGTCCAAGTTTTGGGAGATTCTTCAATTTTTAGAAAATCGTTTAGGCTGTGGAAAAAAGTCGCTCTACTTTTGGAAGATTATGCAAAGTTTTGAATAATTTTCCAGTTTTTGCAAAGGCATTGCAAGTTATGGAAAAATCATTCAAACTTGAATACACAATCTCTGAGAATTTAAATAACGCTGCATGCACTAATTTACATTCTTTTTATGGGATATTTTTTGTCATGTTGCGAAAAAAGTCCTCACGTTATCTTTTTCGATAAAAAGTCACTTGGTTAATTTTTATTTCAAAAATTCGCCAAAATTTGAAAAATGAACATCAGCATTTCAAATTTTGCATATGAGGTTCTTTTATTATGTACTTTTGATATATATTTGTTTGGGCTCAAAATTTTACTTTGAGTTGGAATATCTAAAATTTCTGCAGTTGAAGCTCATAACATAAAAATTTGATCTGATGAACGAAAACAGCTAAAATTTGGTAAATATATACCCTATTTTCGACCTCCCGGATCGATTGGGAGCGGTTTCAAGACCTTTTGGAGCCTTCAGAAAATTTTGGAATTTTCCAGCGCTGGAGAAAAGCCCATAAAAATGGTCATGAATTGTAGCACTTTCACACGTTTTGAAGTAGGTACCTAGACCTACCGAATCAAATTTGAAACTTTGTTTCTGCGACACGAAGAAAGCTGTCGATTTTTTGTTATTGTGGATAATGCTAAAGAGTTGTTAATGCAAATTTCTCTCTAGTATTTATGCTGATTCGACAAATTAACGAATTGAATTTTTCCAATCCTCATTTTTTGCACATTTTTGATGAATAAAATGACGGCGAAAGTCAAAAGATTTGAAAATTTATGATCAAATTGTTTCATTATATTAATTTCGTTCTAATATTATCTATTAAATAAAAAAAAAAAACTTAATTTCAATTGCGATTTTGATTCAATGTTATTATTTTTATTTTAATATACAATTTTTTGGGCATAGATATATTTTTTTGATTTCGTTGAAGGGCCCCAAAGTTTTGGCACACCCTACTCAAAAGGTCCAGTCACCCCTATGTTTTGGGTTTAGGTTTTTCTTGAGCTAAAATGACTAGGTACACTATTGATTAATGTACATACTTAATTACCTACTCACAACAAAATCTTTATAACTAATCCGTATTAATTGAGTGGAAATTCAGCTCACTAAAAAAATACGTCACCAATTCCTCAGAACTAAATTCTGACCTGCCCAAGTTGATTATAGCGCTAGCGCCTTCTGGAACAATTCCAGCAAGTTGTAGAAAAATCAACTTTTTCTGAAGGCTCTACTATATACCTAGGCTAGAAAATGGTCTCAATAGATTTGAGTGGCTAATTCTAGTACCTATACCAACCACTTTCCAGATTTTCACTTCAATTAGAATAGATTTAGTACAAATGTTAACATCTTTTTCCCTCACAGCACCAAATGTATTCCTACCTGCGACAAAATATACAAGAAGAAAAATACCGTCATTCGATAGTAATATCAAAAGCAAGAAAAAGCTCTTAGCATTGAAGTTTTGAAAAAATATACGACCGTATACTCGGAAACACATAAGTATAAACCCTCGCTCGATGTTTAGATCCCTATTTAACAAGTTTGGAAAAATTTTTTTATATCCTCGTACATCGGAGACAACACGCGTAAACGTATAAGGACGAAACGCATGTACGTACACGCAAGGCATGGGGATTCGATGCAGAAATGAAATATAGCCGGCTATAATGAATACAACTGTACCGGAAACTGTTGAAAGGTCTCAAATATATGAATGATTGCGTAATAAATTTCGCTCACTCGAGGAGTATACCTATAGAAGTAAAATTTACAGGGTAGTAGATAGGGAAAAAAGTTCCATTCGTTTACGTTCCTGTATAGCACAAGTACGATATTAGGCAATCAGAACATATATAGGAATAGGTACCTGGTAAAATATATTACCAAGGTGTAACAGATATCACCGATTCGGTGCTCGTCAAAAACTTACATTACAATTCGTCTAAATGAATTCATACTTTTGTTAATATTTTTTCCATATAAATGAGAATTAATTAAGTTTCTCTTAGCGCGTGAACTTTCTTATGATTTATACTACCCTTTTACCATGTTTAAGTAAGCAACGCTAAGAGAATTTACTAAGTTTTGCAACAAAACGCAAATTACATCTGAAACGTCCAGTCGCTATAATTTATTAGAGGCAATTTATGAAACAATACGCCTCAAAACTTAACAAGTTTAAAACTTGTTGCCAAATATTTCCTTACATCGAGTTCTTCCCTTTGTAACGTGAGCGTTTCCAAATACCTGCTATTTTTCTACGCATGATACCGCTCGCCTTAAAGAAGACAACTTTAACGTCCAATGAATCAATGCCTTTCTTTAAGCCGAATATCTTACACCGAACTAAACAATTTCGTAATTAAGAAGGCTTCTTTTTTCCATGGTGACATTCATAGGCCGATGGAGCCACAAAGGATTCGACTCTGTTGACAATTCGAACGGATTGTAATGCTCGTTTGACATTGATTGAACGAACAGATAGGTACTCTTGTTTCTCCGCTTTGCCGATCACGAGGAGTGGAAAGGGGGAGAAATTAAATTTAAACTCGATTTTGAATTTATATGTAATCCAGTCATTTTAGGAGTTATCCCCGAAAAAATCAATCTTGATTTTTTTTCGCGTTTTACGTTCGTAATGGTCCACTTCGCGACATACTAAAACGGACACCTCTCATGACCCTCCGCTTCCCCCAGGAGAAGGGTAAATGTCTGCTGAAAACCGGTTTAACGTGAATATCTCCTCAAATAGGCTTCAAAATTGAAAAATAGTTATGAACGATCTTGTTCTACGTGTAATTTCCTATCAGAAGGGTTTTTTTTCAAAAACACTCGCTTCCTTGACCAAAAATTAAGGGTAAAAACACCTATTTTTCAACAATTCGCAGCATTTTTTGAAAAAATCGAAACTTTTGTGAATTTCTCCTCAAATAAGTAAGCCTCGAAATGGAAAAATGGTTATGAACAATCATGTTCTACGTGTAATTTCCCACCAGACAGGTTCGTTTTTTTTTTCGAAAACACCCACTTCTTTGCCCAAATCCGGAGCTTCTTTTGATTTTTCACATAAAAACAGTCTCAAAATTGTAATTGGCATGCCAAAAAACCTAAATTTTGACACCAAACATGAAAATTTTTGAAAATTTCGAATTTCACCCCTCACCCCTTAACCCTCTTGGTTAACATCTCGTTTTTAAATCATTAAGAAAAAAAGAAATGTTTCGTATCACCAATAATAAGCAATGACATCGCGATTATAGTACTTCTAATTTCCAGAACCTCAATTTTTTAAATGCAGTATTCAATAACCTCCCTTATAATTAACTTGAAATTCTTGCGGTGAATTTTTTGGCAGGGGTGCGATGAGGGTATATATTTAATGAGAAACTCATCGTTAATTTTTTTTTTGGGGGGGGGGGGAGGCTTTCTTAACAACCCTATAACTGGACAGATCCCCAAATTAGACCAAAAAATAGTAGATATTTATTTTCTGAGTAACATTATTTTAAAGTTCTTACAGGCTTGGATACGATGGCTTAGGATCATTCCTGGTATAAGGAAGAGTATTCGGTCAAAATTGATCCCAAATGTTACTTTCAGTATAAAACCCCCAACAAATTTTGACCCTCAACTCCCCCCTCCTTCCGGAATTATCGCATCTCCAATGCCGAAAATTCAACATGTGATAACTCTGGAAGGAGTGAATAAAAAAATATTTAATTTTCACAGATTACCTATACCCCTAAATGTAGCATCGTCCGGTATAGCGGACATAACTTTTGAAAAATTCTAGAAAGTTTTTAGAGGCATTTGGAAAAATTTTTTTGCTCAGTTACTCAAAATGATGCTTTATTAATACTCCTTTCAAATTTCAGAACGATCCATCAATTTTTGGCCATTTTACACACTTTGAAAAATAAGCTGTTTTCCAAATTTTACAAAATACTAAAAATCCATTTTTTAAAATTGTATTACTAGTACGGAAAGTCTTGCCGACAAAATATTTTAAGTGAACAGGGTAGATAAAAATGATGCCTATCAGATAAAAATTTCACATTTTTCATAAGTTGCCTTATGAACTCCTGAGAGGTGCTGTCCGCCATAGCGAACAATGCGAGGATACCTGAAATGTTGCAAATGAAATTAATGTCCACTATAGCGGACATAGCGAACGATGGCGCATATTTCATCACCAGTTTTTTTTACGATTTCTGCAAAGAAATGATTAGGGATATAGTTGTATGAATGATTTTGAACTAATTTTCAGTGTCTCGAATGAGATGTAAGTAGATTCGCCATTTTTTCAATGTTTTTGAAACTATTCCTATCAGAGGGTAGGTTACCTACTTATTCAAAAAATTATTTACCCTGTGAGTAAGGTTCAACAAATGTTGAATATAATATTTTTATACTTCTAGAACCTTTTTGGCGTAAATATGAAGGGGGTGCATACAACCCCCTCACCCTCCTCCCCAGACCTCTTCCCAAAATGAACTTTTTAAGCAATGAAATAGAATTTTACGTATTTCTTTCACCTAAACAACATAATTTGAAAAAACTCATCAGGGAGGGGTGTATACAACCCCCTCACCCCTCCCCAGACACTCTCCCAAATTGACTTTTTGAGCATTAATTTCGAACTTTCCGTATTTATTTCACCTAAACAACATAATTTAGAAAAAACTCGATCAATTTTTTAGATTTCCAACGATTATTGAAAAGCCCCCCCCCCCCCAATTCATTCTCTGTCAAGATTATCAAAATTTGATGTCATTTATCTTTTGATTCTGCCTCTTTCATCTTTTATATATAATGACTTACTGTTATTACCTTATTTTTTGAACAGCCCTCATTTGAGGAGACGATATGAAAACAAAAACCCTAAAAAGCTTCATTTTACACCCTCCTATACTGAAATACCCATTTTGCACATTCCACTAAAAAGACTTTTTTCGATGATTATTACCCCCTCCTATGAATTAGATGTACCTTCAGTTGGTTCAGCTATGGGTTTTGTGTAATATTAGTGCCAACCTGCCAACTATAATGTCGAATTTTTGTCTATGTCGTAAAAAAGGGAATAAAATCAGGTTTGGAATGCCAACTTCTGCCGCGACAACCTTCGCAACGTCCGTTATATCGGACATGAAACAGTATCTTGAAATTGCGGCGTTGTTCGCAATGTACGCTATGGCGGACATCTCATAATTTCGCCCCTATAAGTTCGAAAATTTTGAAAAAAAATTTTTCGTTACCTATGGACTCCAGGTACATCAAATATATCGAAAAAAAATTTCTAACATCTTTTCCGCCGCTGCGCTACATTTAGGGATACATCTTGACGGATAGTAGGTATGTATGAGAATTTTTTGGAAATTTTCGGTTCACATTTTTCCACTTATTTTTTCATGTTGAGATTTTCAGAAAAAATTTGGGGGTTTCCCTAGTGGAATTTTTTTTATTGATTTTGTCAAGTCGTCAGGCATTGCATGCATTTTTTCTGATTCCAAAATTGGGTGCAATATACTCAAAAAAATCAAAACAAAAACACACGATTTTTCACTACCTTTTCATAATTAACAAAAGAGGTATCCCAACTAAAGTACAATTTTGAGCTGAAACAAAAATACATCGAAAGTACATCATGAAAAACCTGATATCCAAAATTTAAGGGGTTGAAGTGCATTTCTCGAATTTTGACGAATTTTTGAAATTTTAAAATTACCTCATTGCCCTGCAAAATATGAAAATTTGATCTATCTAATTAATTACAATAACTGAAATTTGGTATATACCCTATTTTTTATCGTCTGAATCGATTGGAAGCAGCTTCAAAACGTTTCGGAACCTCCGGAAAATTTTAGAATTTTCCAAATTTGTGGAAAAATCCATAAAAATAGTTAATCCGTATGAACTTCGGCGCCTGTAATGGCTGATTAGCTGTATTTGTGAACTTTATCAATTAAAGAAAAGTGCAATTTTCTAAAATCCGCAATTTTGAGTTGAAATTCTTATTTTTGGCTGAAAATTTTTTCTGGAAAAAAATATGGATTTTAAATCAAAGTTGCGAATTTTGGAAATTTTGTATTTTTTGTACCCCCTCGCCTTATAAACATAGGTACTAAAGTTTGTAAAAAAAAAATTATGGCATTGGTGCAAATGGGGGGGGGGGATGCTTGGGAAATTTGGGGGAGGCACTCATTGTCAACCCAGGGGGATCACCGCACCCTTTTTTTTGAAATACCCTACCAGCATGTGTGGAAAAATTACTCTTCACTGGTATGATTTTGGGTACTTTAAGCTTCGTATTTCCATCATTTCCAAAAATACTGTAAATATTGGAAAAATATGCGGTTTTCACCTTTAATTTTTGGAGAAAATAGTGGATGTTTTCGAAAAAAAAACGAACCTGTCTGATAGGAAATTACACGGGGAACGTGATTGTTCGTAACAATTTTTCCATTTTGAGGCTTATTTGAGGAGATATTCACAAAAGTTTCTATTTTTTCAAAAAATGCTGTAAATTGTTGAAAAATAGCTGTTTTTACCCTTGATTTTGGGTCAAGGAAGTGGGTGTTTTTTAAAAAACAAAAAAATCTTCTGATGGGAAATTACACGTAAAATAAGATTGTTCATAACAATTTTTCAATTTTGATGCTGATTTGAGGAGATATTCACGAAAAACCTGTTTTCAGCAGACATTTACCTCTCCCCTGGTGGTAGCGGAGGGTTGTGGGGGTGGCCATTTTAGTATGTTGTGTAGTGGACCATTACGAACGTAAAACGCGAAAAAAAATCAGGATTGAATTTTTGGGACGTTTGGTACATTTTTTCTCTTTTTTGCCTGGACTAATAGTAATTTTCATAAATTCTACCAAAAAATATTCTCGATTATTGAAAAAATATCGACCGATTGAAATAGTTGGTATTTTCTAATCCCATCAAATGCTCTCACGTGCTTACTGTGTAAGTTGGAAAGTGAAATTTTTTAAACCTCGTGTGAGCTCTATTGTCGCGTTAACTCGACGATTTCATTTATTTAGGAGGAATTTTTTCTCGTATAGAAATACGCACTTGGTAAAAGTAGAAAAGTAATTGCTTGGTAGTTCGCTATTGAAAAAAGGGAATGCTCGCAGCTATTCTTATCATTTTTATAACGCGTCAGCACTGCGTGATTTAGTAAACGAACCGTTGAACCGGAGTAAATGTAAGGTATTGAAAAGATGGTTAAAGCACCCTACGTACGTCTACGTATAGGTACCGCCGAACCTTAAACAGAAATGTTTAGAACGTTAAAAGACATTTCGTACATTGAGGTAAACATTTATTATTGACTATAATTGATAACCTTTTAACGACTAAAGGGGTTTTTTATACTTCCATTTTCCGATACACATTCTATATAGCTACGTGCCGCTGTCACGTGAGATTAAAAAATAAACCAAACTCGGTCCTTAGAAGCCTGCCACCTTGAAAGCAAGAAGGAAAAAAACAATCTCGATTATGTCGTAATTTACCAAAATAAACCCGACGATTCTTTTGCAAAGTAAACTCCTACAAGATGTTCTTCTATAAGATCAGCATCAATAAAACGACTATTTGAAAGCAGATTTATTCTACGTATAGTGTTGCTTTATCGAGGAAATACCGTACATTTTTTACCCTCGTTTACCTTCCCACATTTTTACTTGGTATCCGAATCTGAATTCTCTTTAATCCGAAGCGGAGTTTATTTTTCCTCTGGTATGTTTTCTTGTTTATCAATTCGTTGTATGAGAGAAATTTCGTTCGGTGGTTCTTCCGTTTTGTGTGCGGAGGGCTTAAAGACGGTGAAATTTTTGGTAGGTATTTTGTTTTGAATACGACTATTTGTATAAGAGTTTAAATTTTTGTTTATTTGAGAATATTTCCTTACAAGGAAGGTACCTATTTCGACGTTGAACTTATAAAGGAGTCCCCTTTTAAAATCTTAGAGAATAATGCTCGTTTTTCGAATTTTGACAAATTTTTGATACCTAATTTAAAATTACACCATAGTATTGAAAAAGTGTTAATACCTATGAAAAATTTATCTATGTGAATGTGAAAAGCAGATATTTGGTTTATATCCCTTTCTTGACCTCCCGATTTGATTGGAAGTGGTTTCAAGATGTTTTGGAGAGAATGGAAAATCTTTAAAATTTTCAGATTTGAAAAACAGTCCATGAAAAAATCCATAATAAACTTTAACATTTGCCTACTTATAAACGCGAATTATGCATAATGGTGACCCATTTGATCGATTAAATCAAAATTTTCCAAGATTCATAACTGCTGGTTAAAATCAATATTTTTTTTCGGTAAAATTTTTTGGTGAAAATTGAAAAATACACCATGAAGTACGAATTAAGGTACCTACTCTCTCATTTCGAATCAGTGAAAAATCACTGATAAACAGTCAGAATTGCAGCACAGGAAGTGATTTTTCCCTGATGTTTCAAAGAATTTCACAGATTTTGCAGTGAATTTCATAAATATCACCGAGTTTTCAGTGAATTTTCACTGATTTTCAGTAATTTTCTTTCACTGATTTGTTTTCAGTGAAAAATTTTTCACTGATTTTCTCCTGTGCTGCAATTCTGACTATTTCTCAGTAATTTTCGGTAATTTTCACTGATTTATAATTGAGAGAGTACCTACTCAAGCTGAGGATTGATACGTACTCTATTTTCGAATCCCGAATCAACTGGAAGCAATTTTAAGTCAATTTGGAGCCAGCAGAAAATTTTAACTCTCTCAAGCTTTGATCGAAGAAAACCACTGCCGATGGTGGACTCAGTTATGTGGCCACTGTGTCATGGCATATACTTAGGTTTTTATTCTAAAAAAAAATACGATCTAAATATAGTTTTAGAATTGAAGGGAAATTATTTTAAGAATCGAATTCCATACTTTTTAGAACTAAGCCACGTTGCTTTGGTGACGAAAAACAAGGTAAAAAGTTTTTAAAAATTAAACTGAGCGATTCCTATTTGAAATGGAATAATTATAGTAGATACAGTTAAATAAATTGTCTTGAAATATTCAAAAATGTTTGAAATATAATTCATTTATTGAATTATTTTCAGCTTTTTGAAACGGTTACTTACACATTTTTAAAAAGTTTTTTAGATGTTCCTTCATGTAATTTTTCAAGTTTAAAATGATTTTTTTCGATTTTTTTTAAATTTGTGAAACATTGCTCATTTTTTAAGAGTTTAAGTTTTCTTTAGTTCTTGAGATATTTTGTTCAAATTGTATTATTGAAATACCTATTGTCAAATTTTTCAAAATCGTCCAAGTTTTGGGCAAACTCTCCGATCTTTGAAAAAAATTGATCAAGTTCTAAGAAAGTCGTTCAAGTTTTGAAAATTTTTTCATTTATAGAAAATCTCCCATTTTCAAAAAATTGTCTTATTTTTGGAGAAATATCTAATTTTTAAGAAAAATCTTTCAGTTTTTAAAAAATTACCCAAGTATTAAAAATTGTCAAATTTGTTTAAAAATGAAACAGTTTTTTAAAAATTTCCCGATTTTTTGAAAATCGTCCAAGTTTTAAAAATAGTCTTTTATTTTAAAAAATCGACGAAGTTTTGGAAAATCATCCAATTTCTTAAAAATTTGGCAAAACTTGAAAAATTTTTTACGTTTTTTTATTTTAGGTCGAAAATGGGTATAAACTTAATTTCAACTCTTCACATAGATTTGATATAATTTTCAAATTTTGATCGCTTTTTCAAGGCGATGGGATAATCTTGAATTTTCAAAAATTCGCCAAATTTCGTGAAATGAACGTCAGCACCTAAATTATGTTTTTTTTTTCATGATGCACTTTAGATTTTTTTTCAGCATAAAATTTTTTCGTCGATTCGGATACCTCTCTTGTTAAACAGCCTTTTTGTGTGATTTGAGAAATTACAGCTTATTGAAAGAATTCACAACATAGATGATATACATATGTGACCTGAGCAGGAGCAGAGTACTTAAAAAACTGAATTTTGCGTTAAAGCAAAAAAACGAAAAGTGGGCAATTTTTTCAATTTTTTTTTGAATGTTCAAGTAGTTCAGGTCTTTACACATGCTGTCCATGAAATGTGTCAAATTTTTGGAGACTCGTCAGTCTAAATATAAAAAAACTTCAAAAATCTCAAAATAGTTTTCCCTTCATCGAAAATAAGCTAAGTATACTTTTTTGTAATTTAGGTACTTAATAATAAAATAATAAATAATAGGAACTCAGATTTCTTTTTGTAATGCAGTTTTTTTTTTCAAAATTAAACGCATTGAAATAGTAAACTTTTTCATTTTCCTCTCTCCGTAAGTAAGTAATTTTCGACATCAGAAACGAATTCCTTGTGAAATTTTAGTACAATGAAGTAGTTTTGGCAGCTTTTTTTTTATGATTGATACATGAAAAAACAGGATGAAAACTTTGAATGTGTTTTTCTCAGAATTTTGTTTTTTTGGAATTCAAGAATTTCCTAACTTCAAATGTCTCTATCTCGGCGAAAAATCAATGTTAGATGCTCATCAAGGTCTCAATATGTTCCTCATGGTCTCCTTTATCATTTTAGCCAAAAACTCTTTTTTGAAAATTCCGACTTTAGGTACCTTTTCCCTGCACGGGGTCACATATATTTTTGATTTGAGAATCTTCATATGACACTAATTGGTCAAGAAAAAAATATAACCATAAATAAGCCATCTTCCTACCTAAATTCACTGCTTACGCTAAATTAAAGTTTCATCGCCAAAGTCTGCCTTTTATACCCCTTTGCTTCATAGTAGATTAGACCATTTACGTTAGTTCAGTAAGCACGAAGAAAAGCTTACATGACCTGAAGATAATTATACCTAGCGAAATTAGAAGTCAAGGTTCGATAACTATTTCTAGCTGAATCAAATTTAGGTTTTCAGTGGTCTTCAAAGTTGTGAAGATCATTGCCCTGGTTATCTTAATTCCAATAATTAATTTCTAAATTATAATATTTGCAATCAAAACTGAAGACACCAATTTCGATATTTTATTTATTTGATATTTTGAAGTAGGTATTAAATTTAGAGAACACTCGCACAGATTACAATGTTTAAAAAAAGTACCGGTAACAAAAATAAATTGAAAGTAAGTATACCTATAGGTAAGTTTGATAGGTACATAAAAAACTCAGGTACCCATATTGGCTTTTATATTTAATCGATAAAAAATTGAGCTCGAAAAAATTTTACGTTGGAAATTCAGTATGTGTACCTTGTTCTCATTTCATTTGCAGGTAGCTACGAAAACCTGGTGATAAAAATATTACTGGTTTGGAAAATTCTTTGAGACGTACAATGCACTTATCCTGCCTTCCTAACTCATTTTTAAAATGTGTACGCTGGTGGAATAAAATTTATAGGACATTTTTCATCTCGTACAATTCGCTCCATTAAAATCTTATCGCAAAGGATCTTTGTTAAGAGTTATTTTCCAGACATATCGTAAACATGTGCTCGTGCAAAGAAATAATCATCCATTTGTGCTGGTCGGTTTTGTTGTTTGAAATTTTTTTTCCTTAAACAAGCCTTTAGTTACGTCGAAAGAATAAGGCATGGAAACTAAGTACCTGCAAATGATGGCTGAAATTTCGTAACGTTATCACGTTATGTTTTGTATTCAACTATCAAACATGTCTTTCAATTTTTTCGTATTGACCTTGAAAGTATTGCGGAAAATTATCATAACTGCGTAGTACTCAATTGACAACGTATAATATTAACCCAGACACATGAAAAATGGTTTGCAACCATTGCTGTGGCTTGAAAAGTAAACAACACAGATTATATACGAGTATTGCGGTGAATCTGTTTTTTGGTAAGCACGCAACTATTACAAGTTTTTGAGGTTATCGAAACTTCCGCCTTTTGAAAATAACATTTATTGAAATGCTGCGTAATGGCGTGGTATTTCCACCATGCTACGTGGTATGGCAAAGAAAATAGTCCAATTAAATAAACCTCTGGTAGTTTTTGTGATCAATTATTGAAATATACCTGAAATTCAAAAAGTACGTAGTAGGTAGTACTTTTATGTGCTCATTAAATAAATATTTCAATTGAGATTGATCGGCTGAAATTTGTGAGATTTTTTCAGTTTTTGATAAAATATATTTGAAAATGTTGAAAATTAAAGACCTAAAGACATTTTTAAAAATATCTGAAAATCAGTTAGAGAAAATTTTTAGATTTCGGGTATTTCTTTCTATTTGTTTTCCTTTCTTTAATGGGTTCAGCCCAGCTCAAAAAACATTTCGGTTATTCAACTAGGTAAACACAAAAAATAAAACTCAATTTGTTCCCTAAACGATCATTTTATTCAGAAATTTTTTTTTTCAAAAATGGTAATTTTTATCTGCTTGTAATGATGATTGTCGAAAAATGACAACTTCTACAGCAAAATGATAATTTCTCTGGCTCAATTTTAGACGCCTCGCCCATTCAAGGAAGGAGAGTGAAGGTGGAGCCAGTCGATTGTACTCGGTTTGTGCTGTCATGTTCTGGTATTATTTTTGTTCGTGTTCACCCCATTCCCCTGAAAAAATATATAGGCCAGGGTGGGGCATCAGAAATGATGCCCACTCATTCGTGATGGAGAGGTGGGAGTGGGGGTCATAATCGATTGCGCTTGGTTGTGCTCTTTTGTACTGACATTATATACTCTTTAAATTTGAATCAGTCAAAAATGCCAAAATTGAATGACGAAATAGACAAAATTTAGTCACTGATAATTAGTCAAATTACACTGATTCCCCTGTTGGTCAGTGAAAAATTACCGATTCAATTAGAGAATTTTCATTATTGAATCAGTAAAAATTAATTGACTGAATGCAATCAGTCAAAATTTACTGATTCAATCAGTGAATTTTTATAGTTGAATCAGTAAAAATTTAATTGACTGATTGAATCAGTAAAAATTTAATTGACTGATTGAATCATACAATTTTTTCACTGATTTCAACAGTGACTCAATTCTGCCTATATAAATCAGTCAATTTTGACTGATTCAAATTTAGAGAGTACGTTTATGCTTTCAAATTCACTGATTAAGAAAGGCAGAATTGAATCATTGATGAAATCAGGGAAAAATTTACTGATTCAATTAGTGAATTTTCATTTTTTGAATCAGCAATTTTCTTCTGAACATATTGAAATGAATCAGTAAAAATTTCAATTTACTGATTCATTTCAGTAGTGAAGAAAAACATTACCTACTGATTCAAAAATGAAAATTCACTAATTGAATCAGTAATTGTTTACTGATTGGCGGCCAAATATCACAGATTAACAGTGGAATCAGTGGAATTCCACTGTCAATCCAGTGACTCAATTTTGACAATTTCAATCAGTCAATCTTCAGTTTTGGACTGATTCAAATTAAGAGAGCATAGGTGTGACATCAGAAATTATTTTTGAAAAACTTGGAAAACATGTATGTCTTGATAAAAATATAGGTAGGGAGCACAAACCAAAGTAATGTCAGCGCAAAAAAGCACAAACCAAACTCAATGGATTAGCCCCACTCCTACTCCCTTCTCTGCAATGTGCAATGAGCGTTTCGTCATTTCTGACTCTCCGCCCATAGAAGGGAGGGGAACCAAACGAAAATAATGACAGCACAAACCGAGAATAATCAAATGGCTGAAATGGCTCTACTTTCATCCCCCTCCTTTGAATGGGCGGGGCGTCTGAAATTGAACCAATTTGCCGGATTTCGGTTGGTATCTCCTTTTGAAAATTGGTAGACAGCGATAAAAAAATCAAGGAAATTCGCCAGAGTCGTATAAGGTTTCAAAAGAGGTGTTTTCATGTTTTCAAAAATTGAGCTGAAGAAGCTTCGATGGACTAGTATATAGATCAAAACGACTGAAAATAAGTTGGTTCCTATTGCCATTTTTGAGAGTAGTGCATGGTCGAAAAATTCAGAAAATGAAAATTTTTACTCAAAAATAAACTATGATCCTTACCCAAAATGATGATTTTATTCAGAAAAGTGATTTTTTTTTGCAAAAATTGTAATGCTTCAGCACAAATTGTAAGTTTTTAGCAAAAATTTTAATTTTTCAGGAAATTGTAATTTTTTAGATATTATTTTTTTCTGGAAAATAAAATTTTTTACCAATAATAGGTACCTAATATCTATCAAATGCTTATTTTTAAATTTGGAAATGTTTTCCAAGAAAGAGTTCATTGACCATGTTACCATCAGATCTAGGTATAGTATTTTACCCAGGAAGGTACAAATTTTCATCTATCCATATTTTATATCATAAGAATATAAATTCCCATCGTACTTGTATTAAAACTTATAATTCGTTTGCATGTATTTTTTAAACTTCTCAAATTCGTGGGTATTTTCATTAAAAAAGCTCTACTTCTCGCCAAGAATCTACGTCGGATTTGTAAGCTACATGAGAGTGTTAAATTCATTTTTAACACCATATTTGAGAAACTCTTTTTACTATTAACTTTTACCCAAACATGAGGTGCTATTATTTATCTTCATTTATAACGGTAACTGTACCGGTTATAACTTTCATTTAGACTGCAGTCATTTTTCATAAAATGAATTTTTTCTCTACATTTTTTGACGTTTTTATAAAAATGATATTTACCTTTTATAATTTCCTCATCTAACACTTAAAGATGGCTCGTGGTTCATGATAAACTGTTCTCGTGCTGTCGGAAACTCTCCGTATATAAAAAGGAACTTGTAAAACTAGCATTTGGAAATGAATGGAGAGAACATTACCCCCGTGATGTTTTGAAGCTTTACTTTTTATTATTGTTGCATGTTGGCTGTTGTAACATTGGAAATGTTTTTAATGATTGTATTTCTACTTTGGTCGTGTGTTTTTCCTAAAACGTTTGCGAAATTAGATCCTCATCTGTTGTATATTTTGATGTCGTTGGTCGAATTCTAAATGCACGATTACGTGCTCTAAACAAATAGCGACTGTGTCTTAATTTTTAAAGGAAATTATACTGATTGCGGTTGTGTATTGGTACACAAGAGGGTTTATAGTGCTTTCTAGGTAGCACAGTTGGTTAAATTTTTAATGAGCGAGGCTTTCTCGTTTATGTAGGGATTTCGATTAGCTAGTCGATTGATTTTCTTGGAACGAGAGTGAGTGGAGAGAGATTGGCTGGATTTAATTGATTCAAGAATTAATTTAGAAATGGGTAATTTATTTATGAAGATGAACCAATGAAAATATGTAAATCTGGATCAAATGCGAGAAAAAGTTTCAAAGAGGTTTGACTGTATTTTGCAAAGAAAATAAGTAGGAAAAATGTAATTTTAGTTAAAACAAAAAATATTTTTAGACAACTGTATTCATACTAATAGTCAGGTCTCAATCGTACATCCGCGCGCTATTCCTGTTAAAATTGATTTTACGATTGATTCTTGTTCTGGACACTAAAACAAAGAAATTGAGCCCGTATGCCCTTTTTATCCCCTCCCCCTTTCCCCAGGGTCCACCCCCCAACATTTCAAACGTGTGTATCGCCTTAGCTATGGGTCGTAATGAAAAAAATTTCAAACAAAAGTTGTTCCTCAGCACCTAATGTACATTTTTATTTCTTATAAAAATTCATTTTGGAGCAACTCCTGCCCCCCAAATTTGGAAACAAAACATGTTTTTGAGAAAACTTCAAAATCACGTTTTCTTCATTTTAAACGAATAGTGGCGGAGATACTTACGACAAAATTTGTAATCACAGAAAGTATTCAGAATTGAATTTCCTTTCCAATGAGCTCTGTCTCGACAATTTTCACCAACTTTACCCGACAGAGTAGACCCCCCTCCTCATTTTCACAAAAGTTGGATCCACAAACAAAATTTGCTCCAGAATGAATTCCGATAATAAATGAAATTATGCATTAGATATCGAAGAACAAAAATCGTTCAATTTTTTTTCGTAGGTCCAACTTTGAAGATTCGGGGGAGGGGGAGAGATCCACCTTGTCGAGTAAAGTTGATGAAAATGGTCGTGATAAAGCTCATTGGAAAGGAAATTCAATTCTGAATACTTTTTTTGTTACAAATTTTGTCGTATCTTTGACACTATTCGTTTAAAATAAAGAAAACGTGATTTTGAGGTTTTCTCAAAAATATTTTTTGTTTCCAAATTTTGGGGGTAGGAGTTGCTCCAAAATGGGTTTTGATAAGAAATGAAAATGTACATTAAGTGCTGAGGAACAACTTTTGCTTGAAAATTTTTTCATTACGACCCATAGATAAGGCAATACACGCGTTTGAAATGTTGGGGTGGGCCCT
The DNA here is from genome assembly GCA_033439095.1 of Pseudococcus viburni. NCBI lineage: Eukaryota > Metazoa > Arthropoda > Insecta > Hemiptera > Pseudococcidae > Pseudococcus > Pseudococcus viburni. Next base: position 68,287 of record JAVBJF010000694.1, on the reverse strand, counting down.
GGGGAAAGAAGGAGATGAAAAGGACATACGGGCTTAATTTCTTTGTTCTAGCTAACCCCACTTTTAGTCAATATCTAGGGGTGTAGGGGTGAAAAGCGAAAGAGAAATGGAAAGAAGGTGGGGAAAATCTGAAAATAACATTTTACTACCCACATCGAGTACCTACATTAAAAATCTTGATTTTTTTCTCCTTGCTTTTTGCCAGTGTTAGGGGGAGGGGGAGGGTGGAATGGCATAATATGATTTCAAATTTCAACTTGATTCAATTTGATCCTCCCCTTCTCTCAATCTTCTCTACAAGGATCCAAAATTTGACCAACAATTTAAAAAAAAAATGAAAATCCAAGTGGAACGTAGTTCGATATATTTTTGATGATGCAGAAGTCGAAAATATAGCCATTTCTCGTTCTGGCCCTCTATTACTTCCTCAACACTACATTTGAATTTTTTGCTCAAAGAAATACACCGAAATAAGATTATTGCTTATTTTTTTGGTCATTGAATTTGAGTATAGGCTCTGCTTTTGGTATCACCAGTTCGAGCTCTTCTTCTCAATTCTGAAAACGCATAAAAAAATAAATCAATTATGAAAAAGGGAAGGTCTAAGTAGGAATTTGTCAAAAAATCCACATTCCAACTCGGTGATTCAAAAACCATAACAAACCATTTTCCACTTAATAATGATTATGTATTTTCATGAAAAAAAAATTCAGATGTGACTCTGAGAGAGAAAATGCAATGGTACCTAATGGGTTTGATATTTTGTCAAACATCAGTTTTTTTTCTGTTGATGACATTTTGTTAAAACATCATCAATTTCAATCATTTGAAAAATTGTGATCAAAGACATTTTTTAAATCTAACAAAATTTTATAAGTTTTCAAAATTTGCACTCAATGATTCGGTCTTTAAAATCAGGTGTCTGAAAATTGGTCTTCAGAATTTAGTTTACAAAATTTAGTTCTCTCGTTTTATACGTTGACCCCTAACACCATAATACATCCATGGGATGTTGTTTTAGGCTTGAAAAATTCGAGAATCAATTGTACCAAGGTTTTTTTTTGCTTCATTTAAATTCTCCTTAACGGTTTTACCTTGAATAAAATTTAATTAATTCTTGAAAACTCATCATCTGAACACAGTTGTCTATCTACATTTTCTGGTAAGAAGCCCTTTTCTCTGAAGCACTCGCTCATGATACGATATTATACACATCTCGGCGGTTTATTCAACGCCGATCTTATTTTTCTCCGGGCATAACACACGGAGTGTGAGCGGGTCGAAATACACCGAAGAAAAAGAAGACGATTTAGACACCATAGGCGGTACTCTCTCGGTTGGGCTCATCGTTACGTTAAATTTTGTAAATATTGTTCAACTAGCGAGTTATTTATGTACTCTCATCTTGCTAATTCGTTGAAATTCTAAGAACCATACGTCTGGTACGTCTGAAAAGAAAATGGCATAGCTCGTTTCTCTTATACAGGAACTTTTATTAGGAGTGTAGCAGTTTGGGCGCGCAAAAACGACGCCTTTTAATATTTACCATTGTCACGACTGAAAGCTTACCAAGTTTAGTTTGAAAATGAAATCTTTGAATCTTAATTTGCAAGTCTGTTATATACTTACAGTACGAACGAGCATCTAATATAATAAACTTTACGCCGGTTTATGTGCCCAAGATGTAATCGCTGCAGAAGAATTACGCGTATATCTGTATAAATAATTGTATTAAAACGTAACTTTACTTATATGGCATATGGGAGGCAAAAACAATTGGAAATTAGACGCTTTGGTAATGCATCCTGACAGCAGTCTATACATTTATCCTTATACATATGTAATGCCTGGGAGTTAAGGAAAATCTAAAAAAAATACCCAGAATTTTGATAAAGTTTACTTTGAATGGTAGACCTCTCGAAAAAATTTCAAGCACCCAACCCAGGTGGAGGGGTGGAGGTAGAGGACTTCAAAGTGAGGTCATTCTCAAAGAAAACTTCGGTTACTCCAATACAAGGAACGATTTGAGTACCTCCCTAATATCATGATCACGAAATTAGATTTCACTTTTTGCCCTCTACAAGGAGGTTGAGAAGTCACAAATCGCAAATTTGAGGAATTTTTTATTTTTGGCTCATTCCATGTCAACTCGACCAGGTTTTCACCTTCCGATTTCGCTCAAAATTTTTTTACGAGCTCCCCTCGATGCTCGAATGAAGGAATCACCGCCATTGCGATCCTAATCCTTCAGAGAGCGAGGGGTGACCCTTGTAATTTTCGTATAATTGATATTTTTTGAGAAATGGATCAACTTTGAAGGCGCATATCTCGAGATCGGTCAAATCCAAGATGAATCTGTTCATGCGAGTTTGTAGAGAATTAAAAGGAGATTCAAAATTTATAATCACATTTTGAAAAGTTCAAAGTTAAACTTTTGTGATGAAAGCTCAACTTTCATGATAAAAACAAAACATGAGGGACCCCATTAAAAAACCTGAAAAAATTACTATGAAGAGAACTTTTTATTTATTTTTCAACTAAGTACTTTTCAAGAGGAGATCTCAATATCCCTGGGGGGCACAGGGGTCCTCAATTTTGGTCAAAATTCAAAAAAATAGAAAAAGTGAAGTAATATATTGATTTCTGCTTATTCAAAGGCGCTGAGTTTGAATATGTGCTCAGTTTTTTCATCTGACCCCTCTGAACTCCCCTATCAGCCCTCTGACGATGTTGAAATTCAAAAAATGAAAAATAACGTGTGACGTGTCGTTTGTTGGGTTTTTGAGGGCGCTGAGTTCGAATATTTGCTTATTTTTAGGATTCGATCCTTGGATGCACTCCTAGTCCATATTTTTGAGAAAAATATTGATTTTTTTAAATTTTTTAGTAATTTGAGAGTCATTGTGGGACACGAGGGGTGGCGGATCGAAAAAGTAAATTGATAATCAAACTCAGCACCTTCGAATTAGTAGAAATCGATACGACACATGCTATTCCCATTTTTTTTGCATGTGTTTTCTCAAAATTTGGAGCTAGGGAGGGCACTGAAGGGTCGAAGGGGCTGGTAGGGAAGTTCAAAGGAGTCGAATGAAAAAACTGAGCACATATTCGAAATCAGCGTCTATGAATTAGTAGAAATCGATGTATCACTTCACTTTTTCTATTTTTTTGAATTTTGACCAAAATTTAGGACCCCTGTGCTCCCCCAGGGATATTGAGATCCCATCTTGAAAAGTACTTAGTTGAAAAATACATAAAAAGTTCTCTTCATAGTAATTTTTTCAGATTTTTTAATGTGGCTCCTCATGTTTTGTTTTTATTATAAAATTTAGACTTCCATCAAAAAATTTCAACTTTGAACTTTTCAAAATGTGATTGTTAATTTCAAATTTCCTGTCAATTCTCTACAAACCCGCATGAACAGATTCATCTTCGATTTGACCGATCTCGAGATATGCGCCTTCAAAAATTAGCCATTTCGCAAAAAATCCCAATTACACGAAAATTACAAGGGCCACTCCCACCTCCCTGAAGGATTAGGATCGGAATGGCGGTGATTCCTTCATTAGACCATCGAGGGGAACTCGTAAAAAATTTTGAGCGAAATCGGAAGACCCAAGGTGAAAACCTGGTCGAGTTGACATGGAATAAGCCTTTTACCAAATTCAAAAATCCTTCATTCAAACATCCTCAAAATCAAGCCTAATTTTTTTCGGTCACCTAGAATACGTTTTGATGAAATTTTTCAAAAAATCCCTTGTCATTGCTGCCAACTGCATTTTGATCAACGCAATTTTTAGAAAATTTCAGTTGACAGCACTGCTTCAAAAAATTCTCAAAAAATCGATTGAAATTCATTTCAATGACCAAAATTTTTTGGCCTACTTTTCAAGTCACTGAATGAATGATTTAAATTTGTTTCCTTATCAGGGGTCCCAAAAAATCGTAAGTTTTTTGGGAACGCTGATAAGGGGGATAAATAAATAAAACCACCTCAGACGATTTCGTATGACAAAATTAATTCATGATCCCACAATGTGTGAGCCTGGATATGGAAACCACCCCCAAGTGTCAAAAATTCGTTTTTGTGTTGACACTGATTTTGAGCTTTTCAAAAAGAGTAGAATTAAGAGGGAACCTCAACTCAAAAACTAATTTTTGAATCCCTTTCTATATCCAGGCTCACATAAGGGTAAAGTGCCCTAACTTCGACCGCTTCCTAATTTCGACCACCGGCCGATTTCGGCCGCTAAGGACGCAATCTACACAAAAAAATGTTTTCATGTTCCTTTTTTATAGATGAACAATTTGAGACCAAAATCACAACCCTACAGAAAAAATTAGCGGAGAAAATTGAAAAGAACAAAATCGCATAGGTGAATTTTTTTTTACGTATTCTTTGATCTCAAATTATGAATAATTTTTTAAATAAATTCTACCAAATAATTGTGAATTGTGATAGGGCATGGTGTCAGATTTCGATAAAATCATCGTTTTTGAAAACAACTGGAGGTACGCAACAAAAATTTTCATCAAAGTTCAAATTGTTTGGGGTGCCCTAATATCGACCAGCTATACTATCTTATGTAATCTGTTTTTTGAATGCGATTTTGTTTTTTCTGATTTTAAATTCCGCTCTATGCAGGCGAAATCAGTTGGTGGTCGAAATTAGGAACCCAAAATTTCAAAATCAATTATTGAGTTCCCTCAGAAAAAAAATCGCAAAAAATACAAAAAATGATTGTATCGGCTCAAAATTTTCGGGAGTAGTAGAGGAAGGATCGAGGTATTTTTTAAGCCATTTTTGACGTTTCTACCTCAAAAAGTCTTCGATTGGTGGAAGTTTGAAAAAAAGTGGTCGAAATATGGCAACCTTAGAACCTTACCCTTATATTATATTTTTCTATACTTTATTTCAAAAATTACAAAAAACAGTAAAAATGGTATATTTTGAGTATCCCTCGAAAAAAAGGAAAAGGAACTGAAAAAAATTGTCCGGGGGTAAAATGTACTTATTATGGCCATTTGGATGAAAATTTCTCCAAAAATGAGTTTTCTCTAAATACTTTTGAAAAACGAAAAACAAAAAAAAATGACAATTCTGGAAAGCTCCCAAAACAGGATAGGGATGACAAATTTGTGTATTATGACCACCCCTCCTCCTCACTCCAAAAAGGGAACGAGAGTCAAAAATCATCATCTACGATATTTTTGGGCTTTACCATCAATGATACTATTCTCAAAAAAATCAGCAATTTTTTTAATCAATTTTTCAAAAATTTTTGAACAAACACAGATTTTGATGTTCAGTGGGGGGAGGTAAATATGTGGAGTCAAGAGAGTGAAATTTTTATCACATAGTTTTGATGTCTATACACAATTTTTGTCCTATTTCCTGTTCGGTTCTCGAAAAAAGTTCCAAAAAAATCACCCCTGAAGAAGAAATTAAAATCCCAACTTCAATGGGGGGGGGGGGGTGACCGCAATTCCCAGCTGGTGACATTATCCAGAAATGGCCAAACTAATCTTTTTTTCGAAAATGACCCCATTTTGAGGTTCCCTAGCACTGTCCCCTTTTGGACCAGGGAGCTCAAAACTTTTTCGGAAGGTCTACCATTCAAAGTAAACTATTTCACCAATTTCCGCCAAAATCCAGCACATTTTTTTTGCAATCTATCCTACGAGTATTACGCATCCTACAACAGTCTACATTTATCCTTACGTAATACCCGGGCATGTGTGTAGGGAATAAGGTTGTCGTACTGTAAAGTACTCTAATCAATGCAAGATATTGTGTTGTACATGTACGTACATTCATTGACGTGGGCTGACCAGCGTTAATATGCAGCGGGATCGACATTAAACGGGCCGGTTGAAAGGGTTGCGGGGGCTTTATGTGTATGCTAATCAAGGCTAATACAAATACGTGACGAGCACGATAAGTTTTATTCGAGTAAGAAACGTCATTTTTTCGAATGTACTAAATTTATCTTGAATTTAAACGGCCAGCGTTGAATTTACAATTACCTACCGAGTCGAGAAAGATATGAAATAAGAAAATATACGAATAGGGTATTGAGAAATGCCTAGAATAGGACAACAAGTCATATGGAGAGTTTAGAATTTTACGATAAATTTAACTCCGGAGGTGTACGACGTATCGAGGACGTTTTTCACACACTCGTAGAAAGTTCATCTTGCACGGAACGGTTTTTATGGAAGAAAAAAATTGTTTATACCGTCGATGCTTATTCGATATGTGAAATTGATGCGTATACGTGAACTATATACACCTGAATTAGTTATAACCGAATGAAGCGGACTATCGTCATCTGTTAAGAGATAGAACACGGAATTCATTGAAACAGATCGTCAAACGTGCTACTTCGTGATGCGTAAACTTTCAAATTAATCTTCCTTCAATTGACAAAGAAAGCGAGCAGATGCACACGCGGAAACACGCGATTTATTCACTTAACGTGTGTAGTCTGTCTTACATGTACACCTACAATTGACATACCTATACCTACCCGTACCTCGGTAGTACGCGTACTATAAAAGTACGTAAAACAGAATTCGTGAATATATTATTTTAATGCATTCATTCGTATTGTAAAGACATATTAACGTCGTTTTGTACATACCTTGTAATACCTTCACAACTGTACGGTGTTTTTAAAGCTACCTATAGGATTTTTTTCCTCCCTCTTTCCTTCCTCATCGCGCAGCGTATGAGATTCGTACTCGTACTTGTATGTTTTTTTACGACTTGATTGCGTTACGGATTAGAACAGATGTTTTAAGCTGTTAAACGTAATTTATCTAGAGATTGACTCGTTAACAAAGGTACATACGCGTTATAAAGGGTTACAAAAGTGCTCGTTGCGTAAGCGCGTGATAGGTTTTCGTATTGTCCCCCAGAGAGGCTCGAGAATTCTAAAGATAAATCAAACAAATATTAGGAAATAATATCGTCCTTGTTTAATTGTCGAGTACTTCGGCAAAGCCCAAATTAATCAGTCAGTTTCCTCGTATTTCCGTCCTTCTTCGTTCGCCTGTGTTTACAAGTCCGCCTCGTATAATGGAAGGATGTTGTGTAATTTTAGGATGTACATCGTGGTTTGGGTTTCCTCTTCTCTGTGCAATCTGCGTTGTTCATTGTGAGGGTAAATTGGCGTGCTTTTTTTTCTTTTCTTTGTGCCACGACGGGCAAATTGCTGGGGAATTTTTGTCTCTGGTTGGAAATAAGCTCAGAGGTGACGGTTCGATGTGACGAATGAGATGGGTTCGAGTTACGCCATCGATTGTTGCGGGAATTAAATGCGAAAATGGATCGAGCTTGATAATGAGTACAAATTATACGAAAACGTTAAATTTTAGATTTTTCAATTGAAATGAAATTGGAATAAATTAGTTTTTTACGAAGGCTGGTTGAAAATTAAGCTCCTCACTGATCAAAATTATTCATTTTTACGAGAAAGTTATTCCAATGTTATTTTTTTTCAAGTGAAATACAATTGAAGGTTAAAGGCCCTAAATTCCACAAAATGAAAAAAATGTATGTTTGAAATTTTCTAAGTATAATCGTTGTTGATAGGGAATGGTGGTAAAAATGTAAACCTTCTTCAGACGAGAAGTTGGATTTTTACCCAAAATTGTGAAAAAATGGGCCAATTTCAGCGAATTTAGACCCCTCCATTCACTTGGAGTATGAGTAGGAGTATGGAAAGTTGTAAAATGTTTTTATTTAAGGGAAAGTAAAAAATTCGCGATTTTTCATCATGTCTTCACTGTTTGCATCTCGCCCCATTGCATTTTCCATCCTGCTTCTTGCCCCATGGGTGGAGCAGGATGCAAAAAAAGTGAAAAAAAATCAAAAATTTCTGTAGAGTTGAGGTACCTATGTACCGAAATGGATTTTTTTTCAGCAAAATGAAAGGTAATAGGTACGTAAATGTTTGAACTTTAATTTGTTGCAAGAATCAGACAATTTGGACAATTTGAATAGATTTGGCAGAACATTTGGCCTAGGTTGGTGCATCCTGCCCCACCTTCCTTTACCTATAGTAGTCCACCTGGGGAGTTCAAAAATCGCAAAAAAAATATGGTTGGATAGTCGTTAGGTTGTAAAAAGTTGAAAAATGTGTAATTTTGAAACATTTTTGAGGAAAAATACGAAAAATTGAGTTGAAAAATCTCAAATTTGAGGAACTTTTCTCCCTTGAATTCTGAAAGTAAACACATTTTTCAACTCAAGGGGATTCAATCGTATGTAAGTGACACGAAAAAAGGGCTGATGGTCCAATTTCAAAAAATGGATGGCTTTATCTCTCATTGAACCTCTCCCTGCTTATCCTAGGAGGTTTGGTGATGACCTTCTAGGCTAAAAAATTCCTTATGATGTCCTGGTTCATCATACTAAATTTCATTCCTCTGCCATAATTTGTTTTTTATAGCCAAGAAATAAACAAAAAAAGCAATTTTTGGAAAGGGGTATTAGGCTCTTGAAGGTGAAGGGTGAGGTATTGCGATGAACTTTTTAAATGCTAAATTTTACTCTAAATACTTTTTGTGATTACCTATACATTTTGTGCTATCTTTGATATTTCTTATAATAAATAAGAATAACTTTTTGAGTAATTCTGTAAGTACGGTTTTTAAAATTTGGGGCGCAAGGATTGTTCCAAATCGAATTTTTGTAATAACCCAACATGTATAAAAGGCTCCAAGAAAAAACTTTTGCTTGCAATTTTTTTTGGAGAACGGATAGAAGAGGAGGTACCAGCATTTTCGAGAACGGGGTTGGATTCTCAGAAAGGAAAAGGCCGATAAAATGACACTCAAGCTTTTTTTTTTATAATTACATTCTAGATCAATAATCAGTCGTCAAATTGCTATTTGGGTCATTCTAAAATTTCACAGAAATTCGTCTAGGAATTTTTAAAAAATTTTAAACATTTTTTTCTGAAAAATTTTGATCAGAGTCGTTAATATTAGTGTGCCAGATAACATTCACATGCTCACACAACTGGAAAACAAAAATAGATTTTCCCCATGTAATTTAAATGGGGAATGCCACGACGAGGACATCCACGACGAAGGACAAAATTGTAGAAATGTCCAAATTGTAAGAAAATAATGCGTTTTGAGGAAAAACCAACTATTGCATCGAAAACTGGTTCACCTTCTTATTTTAAGGCAGCTTTGAAAAAAATGAAAAATTGAGGTATAGCCTCACAATGAAGAGCCACGACGAGGACATTTCTGTGTGCCGAATTATAAATTTGGAAACATTTTTCACGAAATCGTTATTATTATGAACACTGAAGTCAAATCTACAGCTGGACAGTAATTTTATGATGTCAAGGTATCGACTCGACCAATTGTTGTATTCTAAAATAACCAACTGTCTCTCTCAGCCTTTCGAGAAAAAAAGCCACGACGAAGGACCAAAAATTCCGTACGCTACTTTGAGTTTTTAAAAATGTGCTTCATCGACTTTGAAATATGTTTTAAACGTCATAATAAGTAATATGGGACCTCTCTGCATTAAGTTGGTGCAATAGTTCAGCTTGGAAAGTTGCGATAGGAGAGAACAGAAGTATTTTGACTTCAGCGCGAAATCAAGTACAGGCCACGACGAGGACATTTGGACTACTTTTTTAGTCCCCTCGGGGACAGGAATATTTTTTGCTCCATTATTTTCGCAGGAATATGTAGGGGGATGATTATCTATCTATACATTCCAACCGCATTGTTCCAGCATGTATATTTCCTGAGATAATTACTCCGTACAGAGTTTTCTGCGAAAATTTAGAATCACCCATTTACGTTCTGAGCGAACGTATGGAGTATTTTGACTATATTACTAGAACAGGAACAGGATACAAAAAGATTTCAGGATTACCAAAATTCTCCTGAAGAAGTAGGCACGAATGAAATCTGAATCACCAAAATTCGCACTGTAGAGAGTACAAAAACAAATTTTCAAAATTTTGCCATGGAGAGGGTACCGGAGAAATTTGGATTCCTTGTGTTAAATTCGCTTTGGAGAGAAGTTTGAGAAAAATTTTTAAAATTTCCAAGATTCTGCTCTGAAGAGGTATGTGAGAAATTTGAATTATCAAAATTTTGCTCTGAAGAGAGGTACGAAAGGAATTTGAACTCCTCAAATTCTGCGATGGAAAAACGGTCCAGAAGAAATTTCAGAAACCAAAATTCTGCTCTAGAGAAGCAGAATATGGGATAAATTGAATTAGCCAAATTTATCCTGAGGGGGGGGGGGTACCAGAAAAAAACTCCTGTTTTTTTTGTTTTTTTTTGTTTTAAATTTAAAATACAGCAAAATCATTCTTCTGTTCTTATGTTATATTTGTTGAATGAAAAATTTCTTGCCTATACTGAGGAGTTGAAAACAAAATTTTGTAATTGATTTTTTCGATTCAATTTTTTTTTGAAAATTCAAATAAATCGACATTTTTTTCCTTCTCATTTAAAGAGAATAAGAGAAAATATATTTTAATATATTTTAAATTCACCAATAATTTCAAATAAATTTCTGAATTTTTGGAAAATTTTGAGCCCTTTCCTCATCTAATTTGAGAACGACAAGTTTATTGTAGATTTCGGTTAATAAATAAACTGAGTTGAGAATTTGAAACAAAAATTTTGAATTAGTCACAATTTTAAAAGATTTTTTGATTTTGAGAAAATAAGTAAGTAGCTAAGTACTTACATATGCATACCTATAGATATATCAAAATAGAAACGTTATTTGAATAAACTAAAAATTAAAAAAAAAATCATCAAACGAGAGGCTATATTGAAGAATTGAAATAAAAATTCTAAATTATTTTCAATTTTAATAAGAAAGATTCAATTTAAAACTTGTTTATTTTTCCCAGTTTATTTTGCATCTAAGGAAGTCAAACAAAATTTTCGAAAGTCTTTGCTCTCGAAAACAAATATAATCGAGAAATTGAATTGAAAATTTTAAAAATTTTGAACCTATTTCAATATTTGACGATATTTTGAATTTTTTGAGAATTCGAAGGCTCTGGACAGCACATATACTTCCCAATGAGATCAAAAATTCTGGAGAAAATCTGATTTTTTTCATGAAGCATAGATAATGCTTGGAAACTGTTTTTCGATTTTTAAATTCCCCAAACCTCTTTCAAAAACAATCGAAGCGTGTTTTTTTTCATCACCAAATCGTCCACGTGCTGTTTTTAATTCACACACAATCTAAAAATCGCCATGTTCCATTTCGATATCTCTAATTCGCATCTAAATCTCACCAACACCTAATTACCAACGTTACACGAGAACTTTTTGTAACGCCATAACCCCTATTTAAAATCCCAAAAATCATTAACACCCATTTACACAGACAATGGAAAAATATACAAAGCCAAGTATCTATAGAAAAGCTACGGGCGAAAAAAACCCTCTAAACCGAATGCTCGCGGCGCATTATCACCCACCAACGCCAACATAGGTACCAATATGGGAGGGAAAAGAGTAAAAAATATGCAAAATATAAAAAACTTCATCGCGTTTTCACGAATTGAAAAAATAATTTAATTCCATGAAAGAGAACACCACAAAAGGCACTTTATATTACAGAAATATAAAAAAACAAAAACATATTAAAGCCGGCGCAAATGAAGATTTATATATAAGTTTTCTCGTTGAAATTTCACGCGTTTCGTTATGTATATACGCGAACACGAGGGGTATAAAAACTTAAAAAAGAAGATTACGAATGCAACGATGAAAAAAATTGTGTAAAATTGTCGGAGAAAAAAAAGTTTGAAATAAATTTATAAAGTCAATATTCCGCTATTTAATCATAAAAAAAGAAAGTTTTTCATGAGAAAGAATACACGACGAAGTACAATAAAGCAACCTCGTACGAAGATTTTTTTTTCATCTTTTCTAATATACACAAAAGTTTTGTAGTGTACCATCCGAGAAGATCATTAGAATGGCGTTTTCCTTTGGTAATATTGGCGAAACCCACGTGCCAGACATTTGTCGTAATAGTTTCTATGTGAAAGCTTGAGAAATAAAGGTTTTTCAAATCTATCTGCGGGTGACGGTTCTTTTGTTAACGAGTAAAGGATCAAGTCTGTATTAAAATAATTCTTCAAATACAGCGCGATTTGCCATCGCGAAATGGATTAGGGTCCTCGATGAATAGTTATATTCGCGATATCAAAAGCATTGTTTGCCTCGAAACGAGAGAGTACTTCAGCATGAATACAAAATTGCTAATTTGACAAGTACCTGCCAGCGTAACAAAAGGATACCAAACAAGGCAACAAAAATATGAGCAATTTTTCTCTCTACTCGTCATATTACGTGTATAACAAATAACCTGTTGGTCATTGCTTCGGGTGTATAGGTATGATTTTTATACGTACAGGGATCGCGATCGAGTATCGGTGTATTTTTTTTAAATATTTTAGTATATAGAGAAAAGTCTTTTTACGATATGAAAAATTCTTCGATGGCTTTGGCTTATATACGAAAAGCCGTCGCGATATTTGAAATTTCTTTTGTCATTCTTCAACTTTTCCATTCACTCTTGAAAAGTTATATATTTTATTTGCGAAAGTTTTTATTAGATTTACGCGACTCGAGCGTCTCCGACTCTCCGAAACCGACGAGCAAATATTTTCCCAACTTTTTCATAATTGCTACCACCAAATCCGCGACCGCGATACCCGCAGTCATAAAAATGATAATATTTTATTTCGATATTTATTACGTTTTTTTAATATACTTAATTACCGCAACTTTAAATACGTTAGCGAAGTTGACGGAAAAGGGAAATGATATAAAAAACGAGATAATTCGGTAACACGAGTAAAATTATGCTACTTTTGATAAAATCAAATAGAAAAAAACCTTACGCAGTCGCGTAAGGTAACCGACTTTTCGGTTTTCACATACAACGTAATGTAAATTTATTAGCATCGAAGGATGATTCAACTCGAAAAATTAAGGCCAAATTTGAAATCAACAATCCTTTTTACATAATTTATATTGCTTCTTTTCAAGTTAAGTTCAAAATTTTGAACTTCGATACCCCTTATGACATCTAGGGAAATTCAAATCGAAAAACTAAGGCCTTTGAAATCAGTTTCAAGTTATTACTCGAAATTAAAATTTTTGCCCAGTACCCAATTCCAAAATTTTGGACCTCTAAGCTGTCTAATGTACATAGGGGAACCTAGGGGGCTGAAATCGAAAAACCAAAGCCTAATTTGAAACATAACCCCAAATTACATAAAAGCTGTATGTATAATTTTAAAGTAATTGCCGAAATTGAAATTTCAGCCTTTCCCTCCTCCATCCCCTCAGGCATCCTCAAGTCCCTAGGGACATCTAGGAGATTCGAATCGGTAAAACAAAGACAAATTCGGAATCCGCGACCCACAATGTGTCAGAATGTGCCCTTTTACCGAATTTTGAATGCCAAAATGCAAAATGTGAGTTTTGAACCTCTCATTACGCCCTTTAGTGACCGTTTTTTGAGTAAAGGAGGCGTCCCGCAAAAAAGTTAGTGAAGGACGTTGTAGAGAATTAAATTTACTTTCGTCAGTGTGTCATCACATTTTTTTGAGTGGGCTTCAAAAAAACTGTTAATCAATTTTCAGCTACCTGGTGGATGGCATACCTGAACCGATTGAACTGAAATTTTTACTGTATCACCTTCCAACTTTCCTCTGTCACTTCTGAAAATTTCAGCTCAATTGGTTCAGGGGTTCTTGAAAAATAAAAATTTAAAGCGTTCTGCAACTTTTACTTCATTTGATTGAAATTTCTAAAATTCCCACCTTTTTTATTTTATTCAAATTTCTCAAAGTTCAAAGGTCAATATCTCGAAAACGGCTGATTGGATTTTAAATCGGTTTGAAAATCTCAAAATTTCGATCCTTCCTCTACGATTTTTGTAATATCTGTCCCCTTATGAAAGTTCACAGCTTTCGCGGTTAAGCAAAGACAAAAGTGTACCTTTTTCATTAAAATTTCACAAATTTTTTTTTATTCATTTATTCAAATTTCTCAAACTTTAAAGTTCAATATTTCGAAAACGGTTGAATGGATTTCAAATCGGTTTGAAAATCTCAAAATTTAAATCCTTCCTCTACAATTTTTACCGACTTTTTTGTAATTTGTGTTTTTTTCTGAAAGTTCGCCGCTTTCGAGTTTAATCAAAGACAAAAGTGTACATCATTCATTCAAATTTATCAAAGTTCAAAGTTGTGATATGTGTTTCCTTCTGAAAGTTCACAGTTTTCGAGTTTAATCAAAGACAAAATTGTACCTTTTCCATTCAAATTTCTCAAATTTTCACCTTTTTTATTCATTTATTCAAATTTCTCAAACTTCAAAGTTGAATATCTCGAAAACGGCCGAATGGATTTCCGAGATATCTTACTTTGAACTTTGAGAAATTTGAATGAATGATGTACACTTTTGTCTTTGATTAAACTCGAAAGCGGCATTGTTAATCCTAAAGACTAAACCTCACCTCACCTTGACATTCAGTCGGTCTAAAAAAATCGTCGTTTTGAAAATTCCAAAATTACGATGAAAAAAATTTCAAAAAATTACTCCGCCAGCGGGATTCGAACCCGGGACCTTCCGCACTGTGAGCCATCGCTCTGTCCATTCAACTACCGGAGCAGCTTGCCGAAATGTGTTTGACAACGATATACATGTCACTAAACTACGTAAAACTACCCCCCCATGCTCGCGTACGCGTACGCATACGTATACACGCGTACGCATACGTATACACGCGTACTACGTCATTAATATTTTCCTGTCATGAATTGTTTCCCAATTTTGTCTTTGATTAAACTCGAAAACTGTGAACTTTCAGAAGAAAACACATATCACAACTTTGAACTTTGAGAAATTTGAATGAATGATGTACACTTTTGTCTTTGATTAAACTCGAAAGCGGCGAACTTTCAGAAAAAAACACAAATTACAAAAATTGTAGAGGAAGGATTTAAATTTTGAGATTTTCAAACCGATTTGAAATCCATTCAACCGTTTTCGAAATATTGAACTTTAAAGTTTGAGAAATTTGAATAAATGAATAAAAAAAAAAATTGTGAAATTTTAATGAAAAAGGTACACTTTTGTCTTTGATTAAACACGAAATCTGTGAACTTTCATAAGGGGACAGATATTACAAAAATCGTAGAAGAAGGATCGAAATTTTGAGCAATTTTTGTGATATGTGTTTTCTTCTGAAAGTTCGCCGCTTTCGAGTTTAATCAAAGACAAAAGTGTACATCATTCATTCAAATTTCTCAAAGTTCAAAGTAAGATATCTCGAAAACGGCTGAATGGATTTTTAATCGGTTTGAAAATCTCAAAATTTCGATCCTTCCTCTACAATTTTCGTGATATGTGTTTTCTTCTGAAAATTCACAGCTTTCGAGTTTAATCGAGGACAAAATTGTACCTTTTCCATTCAAATGTCTCATATTTTCACCTTTTTTATTCATTTATTCAAATTTCTCAAACTTCAAAGTTCAATATCTCGAAAATGGTTGAATGGATTTCAAATCGGTTTTAAAATCTGAAAAGTTCAAGCTTTCCTCTACAATTTTTGTGATATGTGTCCTCTTCTGAAAGTTCGCAGCTTTCGAGTTTATTCAAGGACAAAGTGTACATTTTTCAGTCAAATTTCTCAAAGTTCAAAGTTAGATATCTCGAAAACGGCTAAATGGATTTAAAATCGGTTTGAAAATCTCAAAATTTTCGATTCTTCCACTACAATTTTTGTAATATGTGTTTTCTTCTGAAAGTTGGCCGCTTTCGAGTTTAATCAAAGACAAAAGTGTACATCATTCATTCAAATTTCTCAAAGTTCAAAGTAAGATATCTCAAAAACGGCTGAATGGATTTTAAATCGGTTTGAAAATCTCAAAATTTCGATCCTTCCTCTACAATTTTCGTGATATGTGTTTTCTTCTGAAAGTTCACAGCTTTCGAGTTTAATCGAGGACAAAATTGTACCTTTTCCATTCAAATGTCTCACATTTTCACCGTTTTTATTCATTTATTCAAATTTCTCAAACTTCAAAGGTCAATATCTCGAAACCGGTTGAATGGATTTCAAATCGGTTTGAAAATCTGAAAATTTCAAGCTTTCCTCTACAATTTTTGTGATATGTGTCCTCTTCTGAAAGTTCGCAGCTTTCGAGTTTATTCAAGGACAAAGTGTACATTTTTCAGTCAAATTTCTCAAAGTTCAAAGTTCAATATCTCGACAACGGCTGAATGGATTTCAAATCGGTTTGAAAATCTCAAAATTTCAATCCTTCCTCTACAATTTTTGTGATATGTGTTTTCTTCTGAAAGTTCACCACTTTCGAGATTACTCAAAGACAAAAGTGTACATAAACGTATATATATATATATAAGGAAACCTCGTTTTTTCTCACACGTCCTATCGTGTTCAGAAGGTCCTAAAACGTGAAGAAAAGTTGGTCCCGACGTCCATTTCAACCATGATGAACAATTTAGTACTCGACTTTTCCATAAATGGAAAAGTCGGTAAAAATGAGGGGGAAAAGGCCGGCAATTTCCCCAAATATTCTTATCGCGAATATAAATTTCCCATGCCTATGAATTTCGAATATGAATATAACGAACTCGAACCCCAATTAGATTCGAGTTACGTATTATTTAAAGCTGTTTAATTGCTCTGGTTGTACCTGTACAAAAGTCGAATGTACGTATTACGTTGCTCTTCCTCTTTTGGTAATAAATTTTCAATCCTATCAGTTTCATCAGCGGTGTAATTATAATTAACAGTCGATTTTTCAATATTGATACGAATTTTTCGGATAGGTATTGTCAGCTGAATTTTTTTTCAAATAATTGATACCTATGAAATTGAAGAGGAGACAATTTATGTACCTACACCTACTTAATAGATATGCCGCGAAAAATCATTAAAACATTAAAGATGATTTTTGAAATGTTGAAATTATTGTTAAAGTTATAGAAAATATTGGAATTGGATTAGAGATGGGTGAAATAAAAAAAATTTCAAAAACGTAAAAATGTTGAAAAAATTGTGTGAAATTTCGAAAAAGAATTTTTGAAATCATGACATTCATTGCATTGGATTTTTTTGCTGTATAGAAATTTTTACTCACAATTTTCAGTTTTTTGCCTCAACTTCTGAATAAATCTGTAGGGCTATTCCATACTAAAACAGACCAAAAGTGAAGTCGGTCTTCCGATTTCGCTTAAATTTTTTTTACAAGTTCCCCTCGGTGGTCTAATCACAAAACCACGATCATTTTTTCCTAACCCTCAAGGAGGCGGGGGGCGGGCCTCGAAATTTTTATGCAATTGCGATTTTTACCCACCCCTTTCTTCAGTCATCGGTGATCAATATGGAATTGAATATTTCAAAAAATTACAGGGAGTGGGTCGAATCAAAAAGTAAGTAGATATTCGAATTCTACGCCCTCAAATTAGTTAAAATCGATATCCCACACGATACTTTCGATTCTCAACATAGTTTTTCCCAAAATTGGGGGGCTAAAGGGGCATTAAAGGGTCAAATCCAAAAATAAACAAATTTTCAAACTCAGCGCCCTCAAAAACCTGACAAACGACAGGTCACACGTTATTTTTCATTTTTTGGAATTTTGACCCTATCAAGGAAGCTAATATGGGGTGGGGGGAGGAGGGGTTGAATGAAAAAACTGAATACATATTCGAAATCAGCGCCTTCGAATTAGTAGTAATCGATGTGTTACTTTAATTTTTTGATTTTTTTGAATTTCGGTCAACATTGTGAACCCCTCTACCCCCCAGCGGTCTAGAGATTCCATCTTGAAAATTTGTTGGTTGAAAAAAGGGTGAAAATGGCTCTAAACTGTAATTTTTTCAGATTTTTAAATGGTAGCTTTCATCTTTTGTTTTTATCATGAGGTTGAGCTTTCACCACCATAGTTCAACTTTGAGCTTTTCAAAATGTGATTACCGGTTTTGAATCTCCTATCAATTCTCTTTCAGACCCCGCGAACAATTTTCCCCCAAGTACAACCTATCTCGAGATATGAGCCTTCAAAGTTGAGTAATTTGGGTAAAAATCGCAATTGCATAAAAATTTCGAGGCCCGCCTCCCGCCTCCTTGAGGGTTAGGAACAAAATTATCGTGGTTTTGTGATTAGACCACTGAGGAGAACTTGTAAAAAAAAATTGAGTGAAATCGGAAGAACCGACTTCACCTTTGGTCGGTTTTAGTATGGAATAGCCCTTTAGTAATTTTTGTGACAGGAAATTTTCCTGAAAAATTGCTTTCAAAATGAAATTCAAGGAGCTTCGATTCAACTTGAAGCTTGAAAAACAAAAGAAATGTAGAAATAGCACTTTGAAAATTTTTATTTCAACCTCTCTCTTTCAGCAGGAAATTATTTTGACAGAAGCGGCATCTCATTCGGAAGTAAAATTTTTGCTCAATATCTAAAGCAGGGTACATCCAAAAAATACTCATTTTCAAAATCTCGAGCACTAAAATCATTTTTTTTTTAAATTTTGGCGAATTTTTTTCAATCTAAAATTATTTTTTCATGCTTAAATGCTCCTTTCTGTATTTTTTCTCAAAATAGTTTTCAGCATTGAAAATTTTCTTGAAAAAAGGATATTGCCACCCGGACACATTAGCGGATTTTGCCAAAGAAAATTGTTCTCGGAGAGAAAAAAATTGAAAAATCTGGGAAAAGTGGGGTGTGCCAAGGCACACCCGGCAGTCACGCCTATGCTTGTGGTTCTGTAAAAAATTAAAACATAATTTGTTCTGATCCAGACAAAAAGTTAAAAATTTTCACACTTTATTTTTGGTCTCTCAAATCGATTGGAAATAGTTCCGAGATATTTTGAAGCCTGCAGTGAATTCGACTACGATTTTGGGACTACCGTCCGGAAAGAAAGGAACCGCCAAAAATACCTACCTATCATTAAAAAATTCCCATAGAAGGGAAGAAACCAAACACAATAAATACTCACCCAATTCTTGTCCAGCGCAGCTTAACTTACGTCCCAAAAATGAGCCAAAAAGCAAAGGTTAAAATGACACAAGTCAAAAATTTACAAAAATGTGATAGAAAGCGCAAAGATGGCGCTAGATCAAGCATTCGATACCGTTCGTACATCTTCACTTGTCTCCTCCCTGCCTTATTTCCCTCCATAATCTATACCGCTACCTCTCCCCTGGAATTTTTGTATTTGGAACTTTGAAAGGGTCGTGGAGTATTTTTGAATTTTCAAAAATATCAAAATTCAAAAAAATTATTTTTATTGCCTGAAATATTGGATACGGGATTCTTTTTTGAATTTAGACAATTTCAATAGGTAAGGTCATTTGGGGTAATTGTAAACATGGGGTAATTGTAAACAAGTCATGCTGTAAATACCTAAATGCATCTAGCGAGCTGGAGTTGCCAAAAATAAAAACTTTGAATAATTGATCTTACTATAAAAAAGAACTTCGGGTTCTTGGTGACAGCTGTGATAAAAAATTTCGCGATGAAAAAAACATGATATCAAATTTCGATTTTCACACAATCTACGTAATCTTCAAAATTCGAGAAAAAATAGAAAAAAGTAAAAAAGTTGGTGTTTGATGCATTAATTTAGTTCTACGGACATTCAAAAATAATGAAATTCAATTCTTATGATTTTTGAAGCTGAGAAATTAATTTTCTGCAGCATTCACAAATACCCATCAAATTTTTCAGGTGTGGGGTAATTGTAAACACGTGTTATTTAAATGGGATTCACAAATTTAAACACAAAATATCATTTTTTTGGTATTGATTTTTTTTGATTTTTTTTTTACAAGTTATTTTTCCACGCATTTAAATATTTAATCTCTATAATTTTTTTCCAAATTATGCAAAAAAAACCGAGGGATACGTTTTTTATGAGGCACAATGTATGCATTTACATTTACCCCACCACTGTGGGGTAAATGTAAATATTCTTGTCCAATTGTAAACGAAGTCCATAATTTCGGAATGAATAATCGAATCGATGAAAACAAACCGCCATATTACTCCCCATACATTCATTGATACATGGTAAAAATTTCAATCACTTTGCTTTCTTACTTACAGAGTAAAACGAAAAAGAGTATCACAAAATCGGTTCAATTTTCCGAAAAATTTACAATTACCCCAATTGACCTTATATTATTGCTTCGCCGAAATTTTACTGCAGGTCAGAATATTTTCTTTGTGAGAAAATTTGAGTTCCCTCGGATAAGAGTTGATAGAGCATCAACTGACTCAAATTTGCTAAAAATCCAAAGAAATTCAAAATTTTTACTAGAAGTGACTTATGAAAAATTTTAGAGGCTCAAGATAATATAAGAGAAGGCTTCGAGTTCGATGATTCTAATACTGCCCTCCTAATTGGAAAATTTTCAACATTTTTGTTCAACTTCTCAATTTATAGTTGCTCTTTGAAAAAAAAATTACCTACTCTAGAAAATTGTCATCGGTTATCAGATAAAGTTAGTGAGGACTACAGCTGACTCAAATCTCTCTAAAAAAATAATAATATCAAATTCTCGTTAATTCACCCCAGTGAATAAAGTCGAGAAATTTCATCCGATTCGGAAAAATTTTGCCAAATTTCAACAGATTCGGCAAAGTTTTACCGAATTTCCCATTCGGAAAATTGTTGTAAGATTTTCCAACGTGAAGAAAAATTCGTTAAATTTTGATTTTCAATGGGTTATAATGTCGCAATAATACTACACTATTTGAATTCTCGTAACTTAATACTTATCGTACCTAGCTACCTACCTACGCTTTACAATCCAACTCTGAAATTACTTGTTCTCCAAATTAACATTTTTCAAAAACTTCGGCCTCGCTGTGCTCAGTCTTACTGAATTTTTCCTACCATAAATTTTAAAATAATCCAAATCCGACAAAAATGATTTTTTTCCTATTTTTCCTCAAAATTATTTCAACTAATTTGATTAAATTTGTTCTCCTGAAAACTCAATTTCGATGTTTGAAAATCAAATTTTTAAACAGTTATCGTATTTCTTTTTCATTAGTTTTAAAGTAGAAGCGGTCAATTTTTTATTCAAGTTTATTAATCTAAACAAAAGTTTTATTGCATCTTGAATTTAAAGTTTTTAAAAATTTTCACCCTCGCTTCGCTTGGGCTTAATTCATTTTTCTCAAATTCACATTGATATCATAATTTTTTTAATGAGGTAAGTAAGTACATTATAATTTTCATTACAATTTTTTATCTTCGCTTCACTCGGAACTGATAGACAATTTCATAGGTTTTTTCAACTAATTACCTACGTAGAGAAAATTTTTCAGGCATGAGCAAGTTTCAGTCATTTAAATGTACTATTTTTGAATTTTTATTCGACATTTTTGAACCTGATCCCCGCCTCAAACAATTTTGGTTCGAACCGTCTCTGCATAGTACTCTCTTATTCTGGATCAGTGAAAAATCACTGATAAATATGCAGAATTGCAGCACAGGAAAAATCAGCGAAATTCGCTGACTATTCAGTGAATTTTTACTGATTTTCCAGTGATTTTTTCACTGATTTGTTTTCAGTAAAAAATTTTCACTGTTTTTCTCCTGTGCTGCAATTCTGACTGTTTCTCAGTGATTTTCGATAATTTTCACTGATTTATAATTGAGAGAGTAGGGGTTCAAGGAAAATATTTGACCTGCCTGAACCTCTGTTGCGGATTTCCGAACAAACGTCCTTTTCAATGGAAAATTAATGTAAACATTTTACCCTCTTTCTCCATTAATGACACATTCCAGAAGAGTCAGAATTCCTTTATTTTCTGAAATAAGAAATCCCTTTTATCATGTACCATTTCAGCAACTGAAAAAGTTGAAATTTCACGATTCAAAGCAGATAGCTCCACCTAACTTATTCCTTTTATAAACTATTTTCCCCCAGTATTCTTCGAAAATAATCAGTAGGTGTTACGAAGAAGGCATACACCACCTCTTACCTACCTCCTAATCAACCCCACATCATATAAACACCAGTTTGATATAAATTTACGACATTATTCGCACACAAGAATAGCAAAAAATTAAAACTTACGCGCATTCGGCGACACGTAAAAACGGCGAAAAGCATTTTCAATATTAATGTTTCGCTCAAGTTTCAAAATGACTGGTGCTTTTTCAGGTGCGCGACAGTCGCATACCCAAGTCTTCATGATATATAAATGAGTCCAATGGTTATCAAAATGTGCCTTACACATCGACACGAGCCAAGTTTTCAAATAGGGCGAACAAAACGGCGAAGAGGGAGATATGGAAAAATAAAGAAGACTCTCCATGCATTATATTTCATTGCCTAGTGAGAAATCATTTTCGGAGGAATGTTTAAACGAGTGAGTGTATTTTTTTTGTATAATAGCACGTAAGGGATCTATTTTTGGAAAATACGATTACTCCCAGTACTGCAGTAACGCGAAAGTCGAAGTCGAAACCTAAACAAAAATTAAAATAGGAAAAAAAATTTTATCCCGAGTCGTTCCGGTGTCGTTTGCAGCGAAACGGTTTCGTGATATCGAAACGCGATGCCGAGCTACAATAACAAGAACTTTTGATTAAAAATAACAATTTCTGCTTTTTAAAAAAGGAAACCATTCGTTATAGAAAACTAATTTTTATTTTCGCTCGAATAACAGTAGACATCTTGATAAAAAGAAATCAAAGGAGATATTATATGTGATTGGAAAAAATTTCCAATTTTTTCTGTCCGTGATTTACTCACTCTTCGCGTATCATCGCTTGATGAACAAACGAAATCCTACCTTGGGTATAAAAATTCTCTCGATTCTTTGTTCGTTGTGTATTCCGTAAGACGTTATAATTGCGAAACTCTCGTTCGCGAGCATCTCGCACGCGAATCGTTGATACAGAGAATGACGTTGAGGTTTTATGTTATGTTTGAGCTAAGAATTTACCAATAATACTGCATAGGTAACGTTGTTTTACCAAAGATATACCGAAACGTATACGAGCGAGTAAACCTCCAGGGTGGTATTTTAAAGCTTATTTGCTTTCATTGTCGTTGTCACGATACGTACGAGTGAAGTGTTTCCAAATCTAAATGTTATGCGACTATATGCAAATTACTAGGAACTCTCATTATGCTAAGATTCTCCTCAGCCTAGACATTTTTCTCAAAATTTAACCTCGAAATGTCGTCGTCGCGATTATAAGCCTATACCTACTCTTTGTTCATCTGTTTGTGAAACAACTTCGTTCCCTATGAAATCTCCCATCTTGGATTTTTTCTCTCCCAATTTTACTTTTTATTGCCTCTATAAAAGTAATTGCATCAACGGAGTAGATATTATGTGAGAAGGAGATAGGTATGCACGTGCCGAGTACTTTTTCAAGTCGAATCAATGCTACTTTGCCAGCACATTTACTCGCATTAGCACTTATTAAACTTTAATATTGATACAGTATCTTTGAAAGTACATACGATACCTTGAAATCTCGAAGAATTTTACCTTTTTTTCCCCCTTTTCGAAAAATACACCCTCGGAACGAGACCAGAGAGAGAAAAAATCATAATGAATTTCTCGAGGAGTACAACTCCGCACATACGAGTAACTACGGTGAAAATGATTCCTGCTGTTGGTCTCGAATATGTGCTTTAATGTTACTTGGTAGACTCTTAATTTGCTTTATATTTGCCTTTTCCACGAGAAATTATTTTTCACGTGGGTTCGTTTTAGCAGAAATACCCATGTAGCGAATGTGTTTTCTGCCAAGTGCACCTTGGATGCAAAAAAATTTATGATAATTGGAGGTATAAAATGTTGATGAAATAAAACGACGCGACGGCGAATACGTTCGTTTTTGGCCGAATTTTCTGAACGAAGAGTGGAAAAAATCGAACTATTGTTTAGTCCAGTGGCAGATTGCAAGTAAACGGCAAATGATGATAGAGGCGTGAAATCTGGTATGGTGAACAAGGACATCATAAGAAATTTTTTGAGCCCGGGAGGCAATCGCCAAACCTCATAGGAGGGGGAGGGGGAGGTTTGAAGGGGGTTCTGCCCCCATATTTTGAAATTGAGCTATCGGCCTTTTATTGGTGTTATTTCCACACGTCTGAATCTCGCTGAGTTCAAAAATGGCATTATTTTCAAAATCCAAGGAAGAGAAGTCCCTCAAATTTGAGATCTCTCAACTCGTGTTTTCGCATTTTCCCTCAAAACTACCTAAAAATCATATTTTTCAATTTTGCACAACCTGCCGACCTTCTAACTGAATTTTTATTACGAAGGGTCTAAAGTTGCTGAAATTTGATCAATTTCTCACATTTTTGTGTAAAAATCACGAATATTTAATTATATACGAGATATAATTTATCGATCGAAGTTCTTAATACGATGTCTGAGTAGTATAGGTCCAATACAACAAATACAGGCCCAGAGGCACCCCGTATACCCCTCTGGAGGGGTGATGGGGGTCATTTTTGACTGGCATTTTGCCAAATTTTGACTACTTGATTGAAGTGAAATTAGTTTTACAATTTTTTTCATCGCCTAATCGTGGAGAAAATTACTGATTAATATTTTCTAATGTTGCTGAGTCAATGATTTTTCATTAAATTCAAGTGGGAGGGGGTGACTATTTAGAGAAAGGGGTAATATTTTGGTAAAAAATCGATATACGTACCTATTAAAATCTAGGTTTTCAAAGACGCTGATTTCAAAAGCGTTATCGATTTTGGAATTAGGGCTAAGGGGTGAGCAGGGGTTATATCTCGTATATAATTAAATATTCGTGATTTTTACACAAAAATGTGAAAAACTGATCCAATTTCAACAACTTTAGACCAGGGACGGTTCGAAGGGGGGGGGGGGGGGGGTGTTACACCTCCCAGGCGTTTTTTCAGTCGGAAATAATCGGAAAATTCTGGGTTCAGTCGGAAATTTGAAACTTGTCACTAAAATCAAGATTTTTGAATTTTCCGACTAAGACCATCATTTTGCCGACTCGGGACCAGTATCAGAAGTGTTGTTTCTTCGTGGACAAAACCTAATTTCTCAAACAACAGGTACTTCACGATTCATTAGGACTGACACTAATGCGTCTTCGTCTGGCCTACCCTCATATCTCATTACCCACGCTGTGTAGTCCAGTTCGGAGAAGGCCGAAGTGTATCCCTTGAAAATATACCATTACTCTTCTTTTTGTTATCTAGTTTCTATTCACTCCTCGAATGTTCTACTTCAGGGTGTCTACCGGTCGCGAAAGTCGCGAAAAAATCGCGAAATTTGCCCAAAATTCATCAAAGTTGCGAATTTTTCCGAAATTACTTCAATTTATTTTCGTCTTTTAAAAAACAAAAAAAGTAAAGAAATTTCACCTTTTTGAACATTTTTTCTAAAAATTTTCGCCCTTGCTTCGCTCGGGCTCATAAATTTTAAACACCTGTTCTTAAATTAAAAACCTTCTTCCCTTCTTTTTCAGACAATTTGAATATTTTGAAATGGAAAAATAATATGTTCTTGTGGGAGACTGAGTAGCGATCACGATTGAGAATTTCAAAGGAAATATTGTGTTTATTCTCAATTTTTTTTTTTAAATGTAGAATTTTGGAATTTTCTAAGGGATGTTTTAAAAATTCAGAAGGAGAAATCATTTGGAAATAGTCTCTTTTTTGCTGTTTTTTGAACAAAATTTTTCGAAAAAATTTCGCCCACGCTTCGCTTGGGCCAAATAATTACATCATTATATTGGTAATCTGCTAATATTTCAGACTTCCCATAAATTTATTTCTCAGTTTTAGAGTCAAAATCCGCGAAATCTATATCAGCCCATGTTATACGAGCTTTCCATTGTGTTAAAAATAAGGGTAAGGTGCCCTAATTCCGACCAGTGCCTAATTCCGACCACCCCACCTATCTCGTCTGTTAATAGCGCGATCTCGCTGAAAAAAATTTTGTCGTGTTCCTTTATCACAGACGATTAATTTAAGACTAACCCGGCAACCATAAAGCCAAAACTCGCCGAGAAAATCCAATTTGAAGAAATCGCATGTCAAATTGCCGGTTTTTTTTCAATGTTCAAAGTCAAAAATAATATATTAATTTTGAGTAATTTAGGAATGTGAAGATATATTTGTGATCGTTGAAGTGTCTAGTTTTTCATAAAATAAAAGTTTTTTGAATAAATTGCAGGTAAATAATTAAAATTTTATCAAGTATCAAAAATGAAGGTGGTGCCTAATTCCGCCCACCCGTAGTTTTTCGTGTTAATTTTTACATCGTTGGGGAGTTTAAAACTCAAAATTTTGAAAAATATCGTGTTGGGTGTCAAAATATATGTTTTTCAATGTGCTGAATTCATTTTTGAATTTATTTTGACCCTAGGTCATGAGAAACCCCCCCTCCCCCCCGGGGAGCAGAATCTGATATTTTGTAAAATGTTGTGTTGGGTGTCAAAATAAATGTTTTTTGATATCCTAATTTCATATTTGAACATATTTTGACCCTAGCTCATTGGAAACGTCTCCCGAGGAGGGAAACTCCAAAAATTTTGAAAAATGTCATGTTATGAGTCGAAATATATGTTTTTGATGCGTTTAAGCCCAGCTTGTAATATGAAAACGGGGACGTTTAAGGAAAAGTTACCTATTCTATGTTGAAACCCAAGATGGATTAGGTGCGCTCAATGTTATGGATGGGGCCACGAGGTGTGTGACGCAGCGGCGGAGGACTATTTGAATAAAGAGATGTACGTCTGTACTTATTGTTCGAATGACTATGGTCAATTTAGAGTCGAAGAAATTATTCTCATGTGTTTTATATTACTTAATTTGCTCATTTTAACACTCTGAAATGTTAATTGTACTTCGAATATACGATTTGCATGCTTATTAGTACATTTTTGCAAGTGGTCGGAATTGGGGTACCAAAAATTTTTTGGTGGTCGGAATTAGGGCACCAAAAATTCAAAATTGGATTTCGAGGTGTCTCGGGAAAAAAATCAAAAAAAATATTAAATATTATTGTGGGGCCCTAAAATTTTAGTATGACATGGGGGAAGGTTTGATCTATCTTTTAAGCTATTTACGGTATTCCTAGGTCAAACAGTCTTCGATTGGTGGCGGTTTTCGCAAAAGTGGTCGGAATTGGGCGCCCTTACCCTTACCTTATTAGGTAAATGCTCAATAATCATCCAACAATTTTATCCATTCTAACATGATTTTTCGTAAAAATTTTCACCCTCGCTTCGCTCGAGCAGTAACTATTTCTCTTCTTTACCATAAAATAACTCACTTTTAGAAAATTTTTGTGAAAAATTGTCTTTTTTTAAAATTAAAGACATATATGTATTATCTTCCGTGTATAACATTTTTTCTGTAATAAATTTTTGATCTCGTTGATTTTTTTTTTGAGGGGGGAGAGGGTGTCAAATTGAGAGGTAGATACTAGGTACCTAGAAAAAGGTCGCGAAAAAGTTGCGAAATTTGATTTTGAAAAATCGGTAGACACCCTGTAGTTTTTTCTCCAATATTCTACTTATAGATCTTATATTTTACTTTTATTATATTATTTTGTATGCAATTCGGCATTCTATATCCTGTGGTGTAGTAAGTTAGTAAGGTGGGATGAAAAACCAAAATTACTGATTTTCGAAAACATACCTCCCCACAAAAGTTGTTGGCTGTGGAGAATGGAAAAATAAAACATTAAAATTCAAAAACTATTCATATCTGCCGATCGCGCGTGAGCCTTCAATTTTCCGGAAATTGCCAAAAATCCAAAATTTCGAACATTCCGAAAAAATTTAAAATTTAATTCAAAATTGATTGAAATCAATTTCAGAGTTTATTTAGTGACTATTTAGACCAAAAAGCATACTCTTTTTTTTGTTGAGAAAATCGATGTTTTTTATTACTTTTTTCAACCTTCATAGGTGAAGAAACAGGAGAAATATAAAAAAGCTATGAAACATGGATTTTTTCAAAACAGATAATGTGTGTTTTGGTGAACAAGCTCTAAAATTGATTTGAAAAATTTTCATTTTTAGCATTTTCTAATTTTTTGAGAATATTGCATTTTTGGAAATTTTAAAAAAATTGAAGGCTTTTCGCGATCAGAAGATATTAATCGGTTTTGAATTTTTTTCTTTCATTTTTCTAGTCTCCCCAGCCAACAACTTTTGCGGGGGTATGTTTTTGAAAATCAAAAATTTCGGTTTTTCGGCCCACCCCAGTAGTTAGTCGGAAAATTTTATTTTCTCACCCCCCAAAAAAAAATTATGCTGAAACCGTCCCTGCTTTAGACCCTCCTATTCACTTAGAGTGGTGGTATGGGAAGTTGTAAAACGTCAATATAGGTATATGGTAATCCAACCATAGAGTTCGAAAATCGTAATAAAAATTCAGTTGGAAGGTCGACAGGTTGTGCAAAATTGAAAAAAATGTGATTTTTAGGTAGTTTTGATGGAAAATGCGAAAACACGAGTTGAGATATCTCAAATTTGAGGGACTTCTCTTCCTCGAATTTTGAAAATAATGACATTTTTGAACTCAGCGAGATTCAGACGTATGGAAATGACTCCAAAAAAAGGCCGATAGCCCAATTTCAAAAAATGGGGGGGACCCCACTTCAAACCTCTCCCCGCCCCCTCCTATGGGGTTTGGCGATTACCTCTCGGGCTCAAAAAATTTCTTATGATGTTCTTGTTAACCATACCAAATTTCACGCCTCTATCATCATTTGCCCTTTATGTCCAAAAAAATGAAATCTGCCACTGGACTATTATACTATTGAATTTTGAAGTTGGATGGAGGGAGGGAGGGAGGGGGTAATGGGAATGAATTTCGTTTTTATCTTCCAATTTAGAGCATTTTTTATAACAAAATAGGTTTGTAGAGAAGTGTAATTTTTTTTGAAACGAGAACCTCGAATATGAATATTAGGATTAAAAGTTGCTTCAACGACGGTTTTTTCATAATTTTTCTTCACAAAGATTGAAAATTTTTTACCAAATGCTTTAAAATAATTTGAAATTCGTTTGAGAAAAAAGAATTTTTTTCCTAAAACCGAGGTATTTTGCATAAAAATTGATGGCCTCTTGGGCAATGGAGATTTTAGTACGGAATTTTTTTCGATCTGGAATTTCGAATAGATTATAGAAATCCACGTACCTACATAATATGTGCATATAGCCAAATTCGTTCTATAATTTTACTCCAATTTGAATAAAACTTCCAAAAGGAGAGATTGAATTTCTTTTTTTTTTTTACAAAAGTAGACTTAAAAGTAGTTTTTTATACAAGTACTTTTTGTTATCTGCGAAAGGTACCCTTATAATATGGGCTAGATTTTAAATGACCTCAGTTTTCAGTCAAAAAGACGAAAACACGATACCAATGAAAATTCTTTCTACGTACCTTTTTTGACTGTGTTTTGAACCTCCTTCATCTAAAAATTTCTCGTTCGCTGAAAAAGAATTATACAAGAGGGTTAGAAGATTTTTTTCGAAAAAAACAGTCATTAGATTATTCTGCTTATGTTTTAAATTGAAAAAGTAAATTATCGTTCAAAAATATTTAAATTAATTTTTACCCGCGAAGATGGATTATACATTGTCAATTTAAGGAATTTTATTACGGTAGATTTAGACAAACCTTGAAATTGAAGGAATTGGCGAATAAAAGAAATAAACTGAGGTACAGGCAGAACTTTAAGGGGTTTTCCCCTCTGGACCAAAATGAAACAAGTAACTTTTCATTCTGGCTCATTCCATGATAAATCGAGCAGGTTTTGACCTAAGGTCTTCCAATTTTTCTCTAATTTTTTTTACGGGTTCTCCTCGACGACGGTCTAATGAAGGAATTGCCGTCATTTTGATCCCAATTCTTCAAGGAGGGGGTGGGAGACTCTCGTAATTTTCATGCAGTTGGGATCAACTTTGAAGGCTCATATCTCGAAATTGATATGGTCCTAGATTAACCTGTTGACACGGGTTTGCAGAACATAGAAAGGAAATTAAAAATTGGTAATTACATTATGAAAAGGTCAAAGTTGAACTTTTGTGGTGAAAGCTCAACTTTCATGATAGTACAAAAGATGAAGGCTAAAATTTAAAAATCTGAAAAGATTACGGTGAAGAGAACTTTTTATGTGTTTTTTAACTAATTAATTTTCAAACTGAGATCTCAACACCCCTAGTAGGCAAAGGGGTCCTCAATTTTGGTCAAAATTCAAAAAAATTGTAAAAGTAAAGTAACATATCGATTTCTGAAGGCGCTGAGTTCGAATATGTACTCTGTTTTTTCATCTGACCCATCTGAACCGCCCTATCAGCCTCCTTGATAAGGTAAAAATGAAGAAAAAAGAAAAAAAGATGAAAAATAACGTGTGACATGTTGTTTGTTAGGTTTTTGAAGACTCTGAATTCGAATATTTGCTTATTTTTTGGATTTGACCTTTTAGTACCTCCCTAACTCTTCAATTTTGAAAAAACGCATGAAAAAAAAATGAAAATAGCGTATGACGTATCGATTTCTACTAATTCGAGGGTACTGATCTCCATTGTCAACTGAATTTCTCGATCCGCCTCCCCGGAGTTCCACACTGATCCTTAAATTACCAAAAAATTGAAAAAATTCATATTTTTTCTTGAAAAATGAATTTTGAATCCCCTTTCAATTCTCTACATAACCGTGGCAAAAGGTTCATCTTGTACTTATCTAACCTATTTCGAGATATGAGCCTTCAAAGTTGAGCCATTTTGCAAAAAATCAATTTTACATGCGCTGGGGTGGGGGTTGCCAATTTCACCGCGGTATACTCAAATTCATCAAAGTGAAATTCCTCTCTAGAAGATTTTTTTCAATCATTTGTACTATTTATCCAGTTAGCAAAATTCCAGGAAATTGAATGTATTCAGAACTTGGAAATTTTCTCCATAAATATCTTTCTTATTAGATTTTTTTCTCTCCTAAAAATTAAAAAAAAAGGTCAAAATGTTTGTTTTTTATTTGCTACGAAAATGAAGACGTTTCATAAAAATGGCCACCACGTATTTTTTTCCATTTATTTTGTTGTAGAAAAACGTGCATTTGTAATCTTTTTTTGTTTGTCTTTTGAAAAATCGTATTAGTGCATTTTCCCAAAAAAATGTAGAAAAGCGTTTTAGAAAAATAGGTGTCAAAACTCAATTTCAGATTTCATTCCAACATTTCTGATAAAAAGTCAATACATTGGATGAAAAAGAGCCAAGATTTTAAGAATTTCTGCTGAAAGCCAATTTTGGATAATTTTTAATGATTTTTTAAAAATTTTTAACATGGATGGTTTTTCACGTGGGGGTAATTCCAAAATCCCTCGAGATCAAAATTCGCGAGACGCTATTTTGCGAGACGCTGATTTTTAAAAACATAAATTTTTGTATTTTCGACATTAACTTAATATAAGAAAGTCAGGCCCTAAAAGTCACATCCCTCCTTCCTAAAAATTTCTTCCTTCGAATCTCCGAAAAATACTTATATTTTTTAGACAAACTTTCATCTCTTAAAATGTTTTGCTTTTACCGACTTTAATTTATATTCTGCTCGACCATTTCACCCCTTCTCCTCCCAAATTTTATCCCAGCTTCGTCTCTATTAAAAATATGTAATTTCCTTGGCTGCTTCTACAATCTGAATAAAATTTAAAATCGTAAAAAATTTTCCTCCATTTGCAATGTAAATTGAATTCATAATTTTTCACATAATGATTACCCTATTCAAACGAATCTGTTCCAAGGCCACAATCGATGCTTTTTACCTACCTAATTCTCTTCGTCTCCTCTTTCCTCCCATACAATACCTTCGACGAGTGTACTAATAATTTCGCGTTGAGAAAATTCGCCATTTTTCTCTCTTGTCGTATTTCCCAAGCACTTCGCAAAAACACGAAAACCGAATTAAAAATTTTAATCAATATTTTATAAATCGGGTAATTAAAGTTAATTTTTTTCGCGAGTTATTTTTAAAGGAAATGCTTGCCTGGTCGAGAACAAAAAGAAAGGCCGGAGAACCGCTGAAATTGAAAATTTTAGCGAGTTTATTGAATTGGCGAATTCTTGATAATTTTTTTAAAAAAAATTCCGTCGTGAATTCGGCGTTTCTTAATTATAAAAGAAATGAGTCGTGAAAATGAAATGTACTTTTATACTAATTTTCATTATAATGATAACGTAAATATAAGAAAAGATTATTTTTCGCGAAAAAAAAACGAGAAAGAGAGAAAAAAATCGTAATTCCAGGGCACAAAGACAAGGTGAATTATTCAGTATTCGGCATTTCCTTTGGAATAAAATTTTTTATTTTTTCTCCTCTTCTTTACCTTCATCGTTGGTTTTTTTTCTTCGCCCGACAATACAAATAGAGAAGGCCTTTTTAAGAAGGTTTATCAACGTAAATCTTTTTGCTGGCGAAACGACCCGAACCGAGTATACGAGGGAAAAAACCAAAATGCTAGTTTCGTTTTAATGAAAAGAAAGCGACGAAGAGATGTAGATGGTGGAAAGCGATACAGTCGGGATAAAAATTTATAATAATTGCGGTCGGTTGTAGCGTTTATTGGCGTTTCGCTAATTATCGAGTTAGCGTTTTCTTTTTAAAAAAGGTATACGAATGGTACTCGGGAGTTACAAAAGAAGGATTAGAAATATTAAAATACTCAACCGGGTGAAAAGGGAACCAGCGGCGAAAAACTATGGTAAAAATGAGCAACAATTCATGCATAATACGTATACAAATAACGAAGGCGACTCCGCCGCGTACAATATCAGTTTTTCAATGAGATTTAACAAACTTTCGCAATTAAGCTTCAAAGTTAAGTTGCTAGCATAATCAAAAACAGACTTGGCAAAAAACCGGAGAATTTTTTTCCTCTTTCTTAGTTTTACAAACATTCGAACATTTCGAAATACTGCTGCGTTTAATTTCTGGTAACTGTTGAATTTTTCTTCTTATAGTCGAACTGATCGTGGAAGCTGAGGGCGAACTCGCGACCCCGCAGCGAACGAGTGGGAGGTTGTTTTTTTTTCGCTCGCGACTTTCTCGACGTATATTTCGGTTCGACGGTGAGTTCAAATGTACCGGGGATTATACGCTTGAATGTGATGCTAATCCTGTCGTAAAAAATTGTTTAAAATTTAATCCTGCGCGAAATGATTCATACGCGTTTTCCGCAACGTGAAACCCAAAGCTGAAAGTTTTATACGCTCGGAAATGCGGAAAAAGGCGTTCTACTGAAACGCGTAGGTCGCTCGGAATGCTCGATGAAGCTCTAATTGTTTAGTTATCTTTAACATTTGGTCATACGAGGATATTTTTTCGTATTCGACTGTTGCTGCTCGCGCAGAGCACCGAATTTTCAAACTTATCCGACCTAATGTCGAGAAAATAAAAGATACTCTTTTTACCAAAAGTCCCCTCGGGCTGCGGTGCCATTTTTCGGTACAACTTTCACAACACGCGCAATTCTTTTGGGGAAAGCACCGCAGAAAATTGACAATGGTAAAAGATATCATTTTAAAGAAATGGAAACAATATACTTAGCAAAGTTTTGTAAATATCGAAATTTTTAGTCGAAATGAAATAAAAATCGTATCGTATTTCCATTTTATAATGAAAATAGCGCTCGTGCTGGGAGAGCGTGGAACACCACTGACCGAAACTTTTCAGTAAAATAGCTACTCGGATAATTCGATACTTCCTTGTGGTAGGTGCTTATTTCGCGTGTAAATATTTTATGAAATCCTGCAGTGAAATTTTTTCTCGCCGTGATTTTATTTTTATAAATTTCCTTCCAGGGATTAAGCAGGTAGCGGTATTGGTGAAGATTATTCGCGGGAATAAGGCTAAAAATAAGAAATATTTTGGTAATATGGGATTTATACAACGGAGCCTATTTCAATTTTGAATCACGCCTGTGACGAGTATTAAATTTCCATAAAGTTTTTGATCTTTTTAGTTCATGTAACCGTATGAGAAATATATTTAGGATTCCTTTTTTCTCACCTGGGGAGTTTTCGTATTTTCTTATTGTGAAATACGCGTAGACGAGAAAATATTATAGAAAAATTGACGCGAAATTATGCTCGTCATTTATCATAAATTTTATGACTTGCTTGGTGAAAGAAAAAAAGATACTACCTGTCATAAGTTTATTTCTCGTTTTAATCCTGGATGGTGGTTTTTTTTGTTGCTGGTAATATGTATATACCTATTGAGCGACGTAATTAAAAATGACGATAATTCGTTACAGTCAAAACGCTGTTTGGTTTTCAAAATTTCAACCGAGCTTTCGTAGGTATAAAAAATTCTTAATTTTAACCTCTCATTTGCTGGAAATACGATTCGTAGGGGTTGGCAGTTGAACTGAACGTAGTCAGACATTAATTGATGAAATTCAAGAGGGCTTCGGGTGAATTGGGAAAAAGTGAAAATCTTGTTTTACAACGTTCCGTTATTAACATGGTTTTCTGGGTGAGTGCTTTTTTGTTGATATTTTTGGCGTGTTTGTGGCATAGGTAATATGCCTGGTCGCGGTGTTACCTTTCAATGGTTTCTCGAGAGGGGATTTTTTCCTGTTCGAAATGTATGTGTAAGTAAATAAATACTCGAAGAAAAAACAGTGGAGGTGACGATTACCCTCTTGAGAATATTCGTAAAAGGTTTTTATGGGATATACATTTTGAAAAGAGATTTTCTGCATGAAAGTATCAACCAAATACTGCGCAGAAATTTCGAGCTATTATGAAAGAAAAATGATATTTGTGTTTTTAAATGGGTTGGTGAAAATGTTTATTTTCCTAATCATTTAGGATTTTTTGTTCGGAGGTTTCGAATTGTGATTTGGGAAATGACTGGGAAAATTTTAGCAAGAGATTTGAGTTGGATGGAGATTGAGAACACTGAGAACTGGTTCAGTTTGTGTTATGCTTGAGTCATGAACGATTTTTTTGTTTCTTAAATTTTGGAATTTTTTAAAGGAAATGCGTCCCCTTAAACTTTAAAGATATTGAGATTCATTAACAGGTCATTTTTTATTCAAAAATTTTTCCTTTACTTCTTGCTTTCTTTCGAGTGTCATCTACTCGCTTAAAATTTAGAGATTTATATGCCTATGATAAGGAACCCCAAAAATCAATCAAAAACCCAAAGAATCAAAATCATTTTTTGCATTAGTAGGTACATCAAAAACATAAATCACTTTCAAAATAGGTACTTAAAACCTAAGAATCAAATCGTTTTCAGAAAAAAAAAACAAATAAACTGAATAATTAATTTAAAAAAAAATACAAAAACGAATAACGCTAATTTCTTTTTAAATCAACTCCCTCCCCTCCCTCTCTCCCCAAAAAAGGTTTACTCAACAAAAGGCCAAATTATTTTTCGAAGCAAAACCCTCAAAAAATAAATCATTCAATGAAAAAACAAAATTCAGAAAAACAAAATTTTTTAGAACAAAACCAAAAAAAATTCTAATCATGTTCAAAGCAAAGCAATAAAAAATTAAAAATTTCAATCGTTTTCAAAGTACCTACCTAAACCCGAAAAACTCAAGTCGATTAGGTACCAGGAATAAACCAAAGAAGCTGTAGGTAAATTTTAGAAAGAACAAAAGACATCAAATCAATGTAAATCAGTTAAAACAAAATCAAAAATAAATTTAAAAAATTTCATAATTTTCAGAATAAAATGAATTATTACAAGAAGGAAAATCATAATAGAAAAAAACGAAAAACTAAATCATTACCTATCTTGAAATAATGAAAAACCCAAGAAATTTTTAGAGGAAAACCAAAAAAATAATTTCAATAACAAAATACTTGACTGCATTAGTTAGAGGAAAAACAAAAAAATTGAACCACCTGCAGAAAAAAAGTGAAAGGACTCCATATCTTGCCCAAAAGGGAGAAAAAATGATAATTTCCAGTATTTGTTCCTCTTTAATTACATTTTCAGGGGAAAAGTCAATAGGTAACCCCAAATTATTTTCAAAATAAAAATAAAAAATCCAAATACCTACCGAAATCATTTTCAGAAACATCAAAAAATTCTACTTGATCATTTTTAAAATAAAACAAATTAGATACCTATCCAAATCATTGTGATGTGGTCAGTGAAAAGGGACATTTGGTGGAAAATATAATTTTTCACAAGAGCAAAACATCGAATTTTGTTATAAAAAATCGATTCTCAAATTTTAATGAATTTTAAAGGAACATAATTAAATTTTCAGTTCAATAGGTTCACTGTCTCAATGGTTTTCAAAAAAAAAAAAATACTAAAAAAAATATCATCTTGGTAAAAAAAAATCAAACTGAGAAACCAAATCATTTTCGAAAAAGAAATCATATAAAGTTTTGAAGAAGACCTCCCCCCTTTTCACCCCCACCCCAAAAAAACAAATCATTTTTGGGAAAAGCAAAACAAAATAAAACAACCTGAGTTATATTATCTCAAATAAAACCAGGAAATCCATATCATTTTAAGAAGAAAAATCCCTAAATGCTACTCAGATTATTATTTTTAAAAACAAAATAAATAAATAAATTTAGGCATTTAGAAAGAAGGAAATCAAAGAAATCGGATAACTTTCAGAATGAAATCAAAAGAACCGAGTTGTTTTTAGAAAAAACAAACAAACAATCAAATTATTTTTATAAGTACTTAACAAACCCTTAAAATTTCAGATGAAAAAACAAAGAACAAAAATCATTTTTAGAAAAAAAAAAAAAAAAACAGAAATTCTTAGTCATAAAAAAAAACACGAACTCAATCAGTTCTCGGAATGAAACGAAAAAGAAGAAAAAATGAAAATACTTGATGCTCAGAATCAACTCCAAAAACCGAGGCCGGTGAAACAGTATAGAACAGAATAGAACAGGTAAAATAGTCCAAGCATTTTAAGAGTTGACCCCCCAAATATTAAAGCCTGATGTTTTTTCGCGTTTAACGTTCGTAATGGTCCACTACAGCCCCACAACCCTCCGCTACTCCCAGAGGAGGGGTAAACGTCCGCTGAAAACCGGTTTTTCGTGAATATCTCCTCAAATAATCCTCAAAATTGAAAAGTAATTATGAACAATCTTGTTCTACGCGTAATTTCCTATCAGAAAGGATTTTGGTTTTTTCAAAAACACTCACTTCCTTGACCAAAAGTTAAGGGTTACAGCATTTTTGAAAAAAATCAAAACTTTTGGGAATATCTCATTTTCTCTCCCACCACCCCACATTTTACCAATTTCAAAAGGGAGGAGAGCAAATTGAAAACAATTGAAAAAATGAAGAGGATATTTAATGTACTTACTCGACAAGAGAAGAAAAATGGCGTATTCAAAATTTGTCTACCTCCCTCCATTTTCTCTCCCACCTCCCGCAACGCGGAATAGTAAAGAATTACGTTTTTAATTAATGGTTTTCGGATTTTCGTGTATGTTTTAAATTTAGAATTCTACTTTTAATAAAAATATTTTTTTTTCTTTCATATTTTCAAAATTCTGATGTAAGCTGAGCTTAGCTTACACGCTAGCTTCGCCACTGATTATACAGTATGACATGCACAGAAGTCTTGATCACTTGAAACACTTCTCAATATCTCAGAACCGAAAAGAGATACCAAAACGGTTCAAACGGTAATGCGTTCCTGGCATCGAGAACACTGAAAATCGGTAATCATACTTTCAGTCCAGCGTATAGGGTGTCCACAAATTGAGAAACTGGGTTTGATCAAAAAATGGGGGTCCGGTTTTTTCATTGAAATGAAGTCTCCCCACTGACGCAATTAAAATGTGATATGTTTTTTTTGAAACCGGTTCAGCAGTTTCGAACCAGTTGTCAATAATATCAAAAAAAGTGGAGATATGAATAAAAGTTTGAGACAAAAATTGTAGAAAATTGAAAATGAAACATTTTTTGTTCCATAACGTTTTTTTCCATCTTGTAATGGAAAGAAGTTATGGTACCTACAAAGAACTCGAGTATAATTTTTTCTCATTTAAGCCATAACTCTTCTCCATAGATGGATGAGAAAAAAATTACAGAACATAAAATATTCAGTTTCTAATTCTCTACAACTTTTATTTCAATTTTTTTTGACATCTTCACATTTTTAAACTGGTACAAAATTTATCCAATTTTTTCAAGTTTTTTAGGTGGTTTTTTATTCCAAGTCGATAACCAGTTATCAAAACGTGAAGATAACAAAAAAAGTTTGAGATAAAAGTTGTAGGGAATTAAAAATTAAACATTTTTTGTTCTGTAATTTTTTCCTCATCTAGCAATGGAAAAGAGTTATGGTTTGAATAAGAAAAAATTACTTCAAACCTTTTGTACAACTTCTTTCCATTGCAAGATGAAAGAAAATTTATAAAACGAAAAATGATTGTATTTTTATTTTCTACAACTTTTGTTTCAATTTTTTTCATATCTCCATTTTTTTGGATATTTTTGTCAACTGGTTCGAAACTGCTGAACCGGTTTCAAAAAACAAATCACATTTTAATTGCGTCAGTGGGTAGACTTCATTTCAATGAAAAAACCGGACCCCCATTTTTTGACCCAAACCGGTTTCTCAATTTGTGGACACCCTATACGTCGGGCTGAAAGCTTGATTATCAATTTTCAATGTTTTCGACGCCAGGAACACATTACCGTTTGAACCGTCTTAGTATCTCTTTTCAGTTCTGAGATATTGAGAAGTGTTTCAAGTGACCAAGACTTCTGTGTCATACTGTACACGTCCAAGAATTACGAATCACCTGAGCGAATTTTTTTTTCCAAAAAGATTTGAAACGTTTGAAATTACATTTTCTCATTACACACGAACTCGCTTGTCAA
The DNA here is from genome assembly GCA_033439095.1 of Pseudococcus viburni. Classification (NCBI taxonomy): domain Eukaryota; kingdom Metazoa; phylum Arthropoda; class Insecta; order Hemiptera; family Pseudococcidae; genus Pseudococcus; species Pseudococcus viburni. The sequence continues at coordinate 29,343 of JAVBJF010000694.1, read as the reverse complement.
CGAGAAACCTACATTTTCATATCTGCTGGTTTCTCGTTGATAACAGCACATAAAACTCAGACCCCCGTGACCCGTCGACTCAAAAATATTCCATTTCATATCCGCGTTAACTTAAAAGATATATAATAATTCTGTTTTTGTCATTAAAAATATCCCTTTTGGGTAGACGCGAGCAAATGCGAAATGTAATTCAAAACTCTGAGTAGAAGATAAAAGAAAAACACTCTAGCTATCGCTAACCTATTATGAACTAAGTAAATAACATTTAAACAGCCTGGACTCTGCTCTATGGCTATACGTGTACTAAATTTTACGAATTATTCTTACGCCAACGCTGCCGTATTTGTACGCGAACGGTTGCGAATACGAATTCCTGTGCTCATTTTTAACATAGAATTAATTTTCTCTCTTTGCCTTTTCCTGTGCGTTTGTTATGTATTTTAAATTGGTCGTTGTGGCGTCGCGGGGTTGACAATTCTTGTATCATCGCGCCGCTGGAAACATTTCGGACTCGAGCCGGGTCGCGCCCGCCGACCCCACGAAGTCGACGAAAAAGTAAAAATACGCCTAGGATTTTTGTCCCTTAACTCTGTTCTCTATTAGTTTCGTATTCATAATAAAATACATCCGTTTCTCTAAGCTCTATCCTATAAATTAAATACGCTCGTGTGTACCAAAAGACCTTACATATGCAATGGGTAGGTACCTACATCGCCATACACACAGGACCCATCATCAACCAACAACTACAACCGTATGATTAATTAAAGTAAAATGAATTCCATACATTATGCGAATTAATTGCTTCGTATTTTGGAAAAAAATATACATTAAGAGTGCGAATTCTTTGCAAATCTCATTTTCAATTCGAAACGTCGGATGGAAAAATAAAAAAATTGAAAAATTATCCTCGCTCGAGTCTTGCGAATGAAAATTCCGTAATTTTTTTCGGGGTAACTGAAAAATACCTCAAAATTAGCTATACTCGGAATATAAATATTTATAAAAATGAGAAAAAAAAAATTGGCCCGGTTGAAATGACCGTATTCAGCTAGTGATTTACGCAAGAAATTCAATTAAGTTTAATTCTATTTATCAAAATAATTTCGCTAAGCAGATCATTTAAATTCATGTCGTTTAGTGTCGAAAAAAAACACATAGTCGGAGCAGCGTTTTGTAATCGGTATCGTAAAATGACCGCTTTTTTAGGGCACGAAATGAAAACCCGTTTTAATTATTGTAACCGATGTTGGTTGAAACAATCTTTTAATTTTTCTTTTTCATCTTTTTTTCCCCTTCGCTGTTTCGGTATAGCTGCGTTGGCTCGTTCGCGACAAAGAAGGAAGAAAAAATAATTAATTTTTTTCCAAATCAGATATCCTACCTGGTATTCGAAATTTGTTTTAAATTCGAGAAAATTATTAAAAAATGCAAATTAATTTTTTTCCTACTTCATTAGTAGATGAAAAATATTTTCATATAGCCCGCAGGTCGCCGTATTATCTGTTCGCGGCGGTATCTCAGCCTACGCCGGTTGCGAAAAGTCAACCGAGTTGTTAATTGATCTAAAATTCGAGTAATTTTTACCCTTCGAAATGGACTGGGAATTTTAAATTTGTGCACACAAATCGAGTTAAAGTGTAAACGAAACTAGGGCCTTTTCGACATTTTTATTTCTCATTATTCGCCAGCGACGAAATTGACTGTGCGTACCGAGCTGTATCTGCACAATAAACAAATAATTTTTCCGAGGCTTTTCTCATATAACTTCATTTACGTGCACACGACTGTCGAGAATTTTATATAAGGTAGTCGACGGGTTAACAAAAAAAGGCTTTATTTTTTAATAAATATATATATTTAAGAAAAGCAAAAAAAAAGGCACCAAAAGAAAAAAAAGAAAAAGGTAAAATGAGATATAAAACGGAGATAGGCGACAAAGTGGTATCAGCGTACCTTGTGAAATTTTTATATCTTTTTTTTTCCTCCTCCTTGTTGAAAGAAAATGGTAAGTTTTTTAAGAGTTTGCAAGTAGAAATTTTTCTCTCACTATAGAGTGATAAAAAACCTGAAAATAACCTGAAAACATTTAACTGGACTTTATTCGCTTGTTCGCGTTGTATTCTTTTTGTAATAAAATTTTCAACCATCGTGTAGAGTCAAATTTATGGGACGAAATTTATTATTTGATTTTGCGGTGATGGCAAATGCTTTAAAACAGATTACGATTGTTTTACAAAAAGTGGTATAAATGTTGGAGTGAAATTCTTTATAAGGGTGAGTTTTTTATTTACGAGTTGTATTTCAATTTATCAGGTCAGTATTTGCCATTTCCTGCGGTTTTTTTTCATACTCGAAGCCGAATGTGATATATATCCAGGTAATGTTCGATTTTTCGTTGCTTTATTAAAAATTCACATGAAAATTTTCCGTCATATGAACGTATCTATATATCATCGAACGACCGGCCCGATGTTTTAAGCTTTATCAAAAATTAAAAAGCCAATGCGAAATACGCGTTTTATAGCTTTTTCAATACTTCCTCTTTTTTTTACAACTTCGACTATATCTTAATACCAACTTTATGATGGTTTGAAATTTTTAACGAGTTTCCACGCGGTTTAATAAATCCGTCTGCGAAGAAATTGAGCAGCGAATTTGGCTGTCGGAATGATTCTCGTGATGCCAAGATTTCAGCTCGACAGCTGAAGAGAAAGGAGACCGATGATGCATTAGTCTGTGTAATGAAATATTGACGTCAAGTGTCATTTGATGGCGTTGGATGGTTCGAGATGTATGTGACTTGAATTGATAAATTCGTGAAAATAGGAGTTTTATTGGTACCTATGGACAATTTTTTAGCTGTTTGTAAATTTTTTTATTTTGAGCAAATAAGTATCCGTTTTCTAAAATTTGCGTCAAAATTTCCATTGCATTGACCACAAGGGGTTTTATTTTGAAGATGAACTTATTTTTTGATCCGACCCCCTTCCCGTGCTCCAACTGGCCCCTTCCTCCAGTCATCGGTGATCAATACGGAATTGAATATTTCAAAAAATTACGGGGAGTCGGTCGGATCAAAAAGTAAGTTGATATTTGAATTCTACGCTCTCAAATTACTTAGAATCGATATGCCACACCATATTTTCGTTTCTCAACGTAGTTTTTCCCAAAATTGGGGGCTAGAGGGACGCCAAAGGATCAAATCCAAAAAATAAGCAACTTTTTGAACTCAGGACCCCCAAAAACCTAACAAACGACAGGTCACACGTTATTTTTCATTTTTTTGAATTTTGATCCTATCAAGGAGGCTAATGGGGGGAGGGTTCAGGGGGGGGGGTCAAATGAAAAAAATAAGTACATATTCGAAAATAGGGCCTTCGAATTAGTAGTAATCGATGTGTTACTTTACTTTTTCGACTTTTTTGAATCTTGGTCAAAATTGTGGATCCCTCTACCCCCCGGGGTTCTAGAGATCCCATCTTAAAAATTTGTTGGTTGAAAGAAAGGTAAAAAGGGCTACTTACTGTAATTTTTTCAGATTTTTAAATGGTAGCTTATATCTTTTTTTCTTATCATGAAAGTTGAGCTTTCACCACCAAAGATCAACTTTGAGATTTTCAAAATGTGATTATCGTTTTTGAATCTCCTATTAATTATCTTTCAGACCCCGCAAACAGTTTTTCCCCAAGTGCAACCTATCTCGAGATATGAGCCTTAAAAGTTGAGTAATTTGGCTAAAAATCGCAATTGCATAAAAATTTCGAGGCCCGCCTCCCCGCCCACTTGTGGGTTAGAATAGAAATGATTGTAGTTTTATGAATAGACCACCAAGGGGAACTCGTAAAAAAAATTGAGCGAAATCGGAAGACCCGACTTCATTTTTGGTCTGTTTTAGTATGGAATAGCCCAAACGTACATATTTAATCATGAAAAAATCCAAGTTGGAATTATTAGAAGAGCTAAAAGTTTGAAAATTTCGAATTTGATGGGTTTCTGAATTTTTTCCAATCAGAATGCTAATTTTCCTGTTTGTTTTTTTTTTGAAGAGGATTACTTTTGAAAATTTTCCTATTAACCTTTATTTTTTCAACTTTGTGTTCCCCAAACTTTGATATCTGTCGCATCAAAGGCACAGAAAAAGAGACGAAGTTTTCGATCTTGTAGCAGTTGAATTCCTTGAAGTTTATTTTGAGTCAGATACGATAGGTAGTTCTCAAGATTTTTTCAGCTGTATGGGGTATGAGCCGAATTAAATTTCAAACCACAACAAAAAACATGAAGAAAAAAGACTAAAATTTTGTGTATATCCTACTTTAGACATTCCAAATCGATTGAAAGCGATTTCAAAACGTTTTGGAAGTTTTGTAAAATGTTGGAATTTTCAATCTTTGAAAAAGCGCATACTTACAAATGATTCGTACCTACGAACTTTAGCACCTACAGAAGTGTTCTCTCATTTTAAATCAGTGAAAAGTCACTGATAAATAGTCAAAATTGCAGCACAGAAAAAATCAGCGTGAATTTTTGCTGATTTTTCAAAGATTTTCACTGATTTTTCAGCAAATTTCATAAATTTTACTGATATTTCAGGGAATATTCACTGATTTTCTAGTGGTTCTTCTCACTGATTTGTTTTCAGTAAAAAAAATTTCACTGGTTTCTCCTATATGCTGCAATTCTGACTGTTTCTCAGTGATTTTTGATCATTTTCACTGATTTATAAATGAGAGAATACTAAAAAACACGAAATTTTTAGTTTAAAAAACACATTTTGGCCCCTCTCCCGAAAATACTTGCTCTGGAGGTCCAAAATTCTCAGTGATTTTCGATAATTTTCACTGATTTGTAATTGAGACACTGGATTACTCGTATTATTGATCCATGTGATTGAAGAGTGCACAATTTTCCAAAATTCATAATTGCCGGGAATTTTTTTCAAAGCTTGAGAGTGATGATTTTTTTTTGGTAGCTCCAGATTAGCTCGTAGGTAACTGCTTCCAAAATAGAGTATACTTACCATTGAGATGGATTGAAAAAAAAAAACACCTCAAAATCAAGTTGGTACAATTTTTTGGTTCACCTAAAATCAATTGTGATAAATTTTTCAGAAAAATTTCATGGGTATGCCGCCAACTAAAGTTGTTCATTCTGTGAGTTGAAAAGTACCTAAACCAATTTTTTTACGATTAAAATTGCTAAAAATTGAAAGGTAGGTATTTGAAAAATTTTGTAAATCAAATTTCAGATGAAAAATTTCATCAAAATTTATTCTACATAGGTCATAAAAAAATTCGTACTTCGATTCTGAGGTGTTTGAATGAGCTTTTTTCAATCCACTTTGATATTATATGCAAACCAATTTTAAATTTTTTATCTGAATGCCAACGTTATTGGTGTACCTATTTTTCAAGAAAAATATGAATTTTGACCGGCCACTTCCAATCGATTTGGAAGGACAAAAATAGGGTTCAAATCAAATTTCAATTTTTTATATCAATTAGATCAAATTTTCACATTTTGCAGCTCATAGGGTTATTTTGAATTCTCAGAAATTCAGCAACATTCGAGAAATGAACTTGAGCATCTGAAATTGTGAATGGTTAGGAGGTTCTTTCACCATGCACTTTCGATCCATTTTTTTCTTCCCAAAATTTTGATATCAGTTGGAATACCTCTCAGTCTACAATCCAAGTACGAAAAAGCGCTCTAGAAATGGAAGATTGTGTACTTTTTCGGGGAAGAAAAATCAGTTTGATTACCTATCATTATGGAGCCAATATTCAAGGAGATTACCATTTTGAATTATTTGAGTGAAACAATGAGGGAGGCCGAATCCTAACCCCTCCCCATCCCATTTTTCGAAGTTGCTAGGGGGAAAAAATTGTTTTTACATTTTGGTGGGAATGGTCTTCAGAGTCAGATGTTTTTTTTCCTCGGGAACTGGCACTGGCACAACTTCTTGATTGCCAATTTTTTTACCAATTTCGGCTATTTTTTTGTACCTAGATTGCAGACTATCTCTTGTAATATTATTTGTAATTTTAAAGTTTGTCAATCAAAATTTTTCATCAATAATTTGAAATTTTTCCTTCACTTTTTTTCATCTCTCGTGTGAAACTCGAAGATCAAATGAAAGGTATTCGCAAAAAAGCGGGCCACGTGGAATTTTTTTTCTAAAACGACGCATATGTTGATTTTGTACCTACACGAAAAATCCCACGATCAAACCAATTTCAAACTTCTCACTTTCATTTAGCAAGATTAAAGCGACTAAAACAGCCATTTTTTACGAAATTACACAACAATATTGCGATCCTGCCATTGTACGTGAACGGGCAAAAAAATTCGATTCCTTTTTGCGCTCGGTGTGGATCGCGTTAAAACTTTTTTTTTCACAATGGCACCTAAATCGTTGTTTAATAAAAAAAAAAAATACTTTCAGCCAGGCGATAAATCAAGATTATAGTAAATTTAATTACACGTTGTTGAACGAAATCGATAAATTTTAAGCTCTACTTAAACACAGCAGGTTTTTTTTCAACTCGACGAAACTTCGAATTACAAACATTATAATCTGCATTGTTGAACGTATTTAATTCTCTCCCATCGCTGATTAGTAGAAAAAGCGGAATTTTCATTTAAATATTACGCATTGAAGCAGAAAATGTAATGAAAAAAGTTTATATAAATATTGAACCGTATATTCTTACGGGTGGGTTAAAGAGCACCAGCTATGTAAATATTTACAGCGATTATATTTATTATATTTTAAAGCACCTATATAAATTTAACACTGGCAACGTTTTTCGACTCAACAATGGTACACAATTATTGCATTATGTTTATAATTGTCGAAGTTTCGAGCCAAGTGTCATTATTTTGAAAAAGTTTGTTAATCAGTTTTATAACCCTAGACCGCAATTATTAAGATAATCTGTTACAAAATGCGAAACACAGCGGCGCATACTTTTGTTAATACGATTATACGAGAAGAAAATGCTGGCTAAAAATTTTCTTCGTCGAGTCGCAATTGTTCGATTGTCGAAGTATCCAATGCTTTCAATGATCCCCAGAGAATGGACAAGGTAACGGATAATTTCGCCGCGGGACGGGCAGATGTAATTCTGCGAGCAGTGTATTATTGCGATATTATTTCATAGATGTAGTTGCAATGATTACACGCAGTTTTCAACTTTTGCCAGCGTCGTAAATGAGTCAGATTACGGAAATAGTGTGGCAAAATTGCTAATTTGCTAAAGCAATTTGCATCCGTGTTCTCAACTGAGACAACATTCGTATTTAGCTTTTACGAAAACTTCGCAATCAACTTAACGTCTCATCGTCGACTGGAATTTACTTATACTCGAATTTCTTCTAAAGTCTTTATGGCTTGTACTGTGTAAGTTTATTTACCTTAACTAAGTGAGCTGGGGTTTGAGCCGCTAATGTCGAGAAAATCGGTCGTTTATGACTGTAAGTTTGACTCAGGCTGTATGACTAGAAGTTCAATGTCGAATTATTCGAGATTAGATGTCATCGATAATCGTCAATCAATCCTGATGTGATAAGAATTTAAAAATACTTTTTTGAAATTTTAAAAAAATGGATCTCAGTTTCAGAAATTTTGCACCGCCTTGGATGAATTCCAGAAGTTTCACAATACTCTATTTCAATTTCAAAAATTATCTAAAAACGACCATGAAGTCTAAATTTTAGGAATTTTGATAAAAAGCTAAATTCGGGAATTTTTTAAAACGCTTTGACTGATTTTCAGGAACCAATAGGCAATAAATTTTCTTCATTCTCAAGATTTTTACAACAAGACTAAATTATGGAGTATTGAAAAACATTAAACTATTCTAAATTTCAGAAATTTGATAAAATCCTCGAAGGCTGAATTTCAAGAATTTTGCAAAATAACCAAAATCAAGAGTTTCTTAAACCTGCTACATTCCCTCACATTCAAAAATTTCCCAAAATATAAACCATTAATTAGGTAATTATTTTGTGAGATGATCAGTGTAAGTTTCAATTTTTTTTTTTTCAACGGACTCGGACTACGAAGGTTATTAGCTCAGCCTCACGATAAACGCAGCATTAAATATTAATGACACATAGTCAAAAGCGTATTTAGAAATCATGGAAGAGAGGGGCTGAAAAAGGAGAAAAAAATTGAGAGGGGTTCAAAATTCAATGAAAAATTGAGTAATCTGTTATTTCAGTGACGTCGTCAGGGTATTTTCAATGGGCGGATGGTAACTACATGTACAAATTTCAGCAAAAGAAAATTGAAAAATTTCGGAATTTTTGGAACAATCAATCAATACGTGTAAGTAGGTACTTCCTAAATCTGAATCAGTCAAATTTGATGAAATTTTACTTTTTTGAATCAGCGAAATGAATTTCACTCAAAATCAGTGATTTTTCACCGATCTTTCAATTTAAAAATTAATCACTGATCCTATCTGACAAATTGAGAACTGACTGAGAAATCGGAGATTTCTGACTGAAATATCGGTGAAAAATCACTTATTGAGAAAGGCATGAATTTTACAAAATCTGGCTGATTCAGATTTCTAGAGTACACGTATTATGGTCATTTAATAAATACAGGGTGTTCCGTTAGTGGACGTCCATACCTATACTTTATTTTTGAATGTAGGTAACCAGTGGCGTAGCCAGAAATTTCTCAAAGAGGGGGTCCGAAATTTCATGATTTTTGAAAAATTGTAAGTTCACCTCCCCCCCCCCCCATCAAATTTTCTTTTTACTATAAAAACACAAAATTCAAACTTTATTAAATTTTCATGCGATTTGCATAACACGTTTAAGGAAAAAAACTGATGAAAATGTAATCTTGGAACAAACAACTTACATAGGTACTAATTATTTTGGCCTTAAAAGCCAATACAAATACCTAATAAATCCAAGAATTGGCATCAGAAGCTTTTTTGGGAAGGGTGCAAAGTGGGTATGGAGACTTGGAATATCAAAAAGGAACTATTTTTTGCATAGTTGATTCAAACGGTTTATAGAATTAGCAATTTCTTTCATGCCCGAGCGAAGCGAGGACGAAGTTTTGAGAAAATTTGATTTTTAATGCTTCAAAAAGGCATTTTTTACGTAAATTCCTGACTATATACATAGGTAATTATCAAATGTGATTTCTTTCATGCCCGAGCGAAGCGAGGGCGAAGCTTTGAGAAAATTAGATTTTTCATACTCCAAAAAGGCACTTTTTCACGTAATTTTCTGACGCCAAGGGGGGGTCCAGACCCCCAGGACCCCCCCCCCCCGGCTACGCCACTGTAGGTAACCGAGTACCACTAAAAAAAACTTGAGGTGAACATGTTGCCTATCTTGACAATTGAAGGGGCAAATGATGCTTACAAAAAAATTGCGTATTTTTTTTCAAGAACGGGAATGGACATTAATTTGAAAACTGAACAAATTTTCATCTCATAACTTTTTGCCTTCAAAATTGAAGAAGCTAGAGAAAAAATTGTTTTAAAAAAATAAATCAACCGAGGAAATGGATAGTACGTTGAAAATTGGACAAATTTTGTTCCGAAAACTTTTCGCCTATCATGAAAAATGAAGGAGTTACGGGTCATTCAAAATGGAAAAAATTTGAAAAACGTTTGAACCCCACTTATTTTGAATGACCCATAGCCCCTTCATTTTTCATGCTAGGCAAAAAGTTCTCGGAACAAAAGTTGTCAAATTTTCAACTTACTATCCATTCCCTTGGTTGGTTCATTTTTTTAGAATTTTTTTAAAACAATTTTTTCTGTAGCCCCTTCAATTTTGAAGTTAGGCAAAAAGTCATAAGATGAAAATTTGTTCAGTTTTCAAAGTACTGTCCATTCCCGCGGTTGAAAAAAAATTTACGCAATTGTTTTGTAAGCAGCATTTGCCCCTTCAATTGGCAAGATATGCAACATGTTCATCTCAAGTTTTTTTTTAGTGGTACCTGGTTTAGTGTAGGCAAATTAGGCAAAAAACAACATTTCTGGCCAGCAAAGATTTTATTGCGGAAAACTGTCGAGAGAAGTCCCCTGAGTAACCCCTAAAAGTTACCACCCCCCCAGACCCCTTATTAATTTTTTTATGAGGGTTCCACCCCCTAGAAAACGGTGTTTCGCTTCTATCCCATTTGGATTTGATTTTAAGGTAAAAATAGTTTTGTACTTTTTTGTTCTACAGTCAATTTCCAACATTTTTTGTGCGAAAATTTTTTTTGTACAACGATGAGCAGAGGAGATAGAGAGTCCTGAAGGAAGGGGGTTACGTGAAAATAACTATCATTTAAAAACGTGATAATAGGTATAAAATAGTAGGTACTCAACTGTATGTTTTGGCCATGAAAATAGTAGTACATTGTAAATTAGTGGTATTAAAACCCACTTTACCTCCTCCCCTTCCTATGTGCCCACCGCAATATGATTGAGGCGTGAGGTAGGATGGAGTCGTAAGAGGGGGAGAGGGTCAAGATACCTTTTTGAACCTATTCCACCTCCTACGTGTCCCATCCTACCTCACCCCTCAATCATATTAAATTTAGAAATTTTGGAAAATAACCAGTCTGAATTTTAATAATTTTATGCAACAGCTAATTTGAATTTCAGGAATTTTTTTAAAATAATAAATTTGAGAATTTTTTAAGATATGCAGGAAGATGAAATTCAGAAATTTTGTAAATGAGTGAATTTTTAAAATACAAAATACAGCTCTGAAGGGTGAAGTAAATTTTTAAAATTACAAAACTCACCTCTGGAGGGGTGCAGGATTAATTTTAAATTTAGCCCAGGAGGAGAGTACAGAAGAATTATCACCAAATTTTAGTTCTAAGAAATTACTGATTTTAATTATTTTGCATATAAAACAACCTGTCTGAATTTCAGGAATTTCGTGGTATCAAAATTTTTCAAAAATTCTCATTCTAGGCTATTTATAGAAATGCGAAAGTGAAATACGTAGTAAATTGACCAATTTAAACCTAAATCTCAATTAGATATCTCGTTTAAAATTTTTTGAGAAAATGACGAAGTTTAGTTTCATTTTTATAAGAGGGAGAGAACCTTTGAAGTCAAATTCATGTCAAAATTTTGAAAATTTAATACAATACTGGTATGATTTTTGATAGGGAGTAGAAAGTGACACTGGGTTATTCACAATTTGTAGTTATATATATATTTTTTAAATAGGCATATCACATAAATTATCTATTTATCTCATTTATACAAAATTTTATCAATTTATTTTTTTTTGGGGGGGGGGGAGGAACCTGAAATTATCAAAGTTCAAGGTACAAAAAAAAATTTGAGCAAAATCGAAGAACTTGGCAAGTAGGTATGTACCTATGTTGTAAAGAGAAGTGCCCCCCGGACCAAAAATTCAAAGGTTTTTTCCATCGAGAATTTCTCGCATCGAAACCAATTTAAAAAAAATCCATTTTCATAAAAACTGAATCCTTATTATATTTTCAATTGAAAATATATCAATATACCATTTACTGATCCACACTCAAAAATAAAACCCTTACTTCGGTTCTAAATGGAATTTTCCCAACCACGTGTATTCACAAACATAGGTACCTATCTAAAAAAAAGTAAGAAATTTATACCCCTGTGCGGCCTTTAAAGTGAATTTATGCGGCTATAATGCAACGAATTTAATATTCCACTAAATATCGATTAGGCTAAAGGCATATCGAACTGTACACGTGACAGGTTGAATATTCGCTGGTAGTTTATAAAAAATTACATAAGTTAATTTTCATAACATCGACACCCCCGGTGTGAAAATATACGAAGTAGAACTTTTTTTTTCATTTTTGTGAACGTTGAAAAACTATTGAAAAAAATAAGATTGGCATTCCCTATAACACGGGGGCCCCTGTCACAAAAACTTTTTTTCATCTGAGGGGTTTTTTCATTGCATTTGGGCCCAAAATGTATCCTGTGCACTTTTCACCCAAAAGGGGGTTTTTAAAAAAATCTGGGCAAAAGTCTTTAAAAAATTCCCGCGACGAGTTTAAAAACCGCGGGGGTTTTTCGCACTTTTTTTTTACGAAATTTCAAAATGTGGCCAAGACCTTTAAATAATTAAACCAAAAGATAAAGGTAAAATTTTACACAACGGCGAAACGTAGGTAAATAAAGAATTAAAAAGTAAAAGCATTATGCCGTCACTAATTTTTTAAAATCTTTTTTCCTTCCAAGAATAACCTTCTGCCGGAGTATACTTTACTGTACGAAAGATGGTAAAGTATAGTCGGTACCTTACTGTACAATATAAATTTTCTGGCGCTATTTATTTTATTTCTCGAATTAACGGCTATTTAAATATTTACAAGTAAATGACTCTTCATAGAAATGAACATTTAGCTCGGCACTATATACCTACCAAGGGAAGGCGTACATAAATATTTTAACCAATTTGGGAGATCATCGTTGAGTGTAGTTTTATGGTGATTTGTCGCCGGATTAAATGGACTGAGATGAGGTGATTAATATTTTACTACTGGGTTTTTACTTTTTAGAAGGCCGTTTCTGAAGGTAGTCGAGTGAAATGCGAAGCTATTTGAGTTTTGAACTGAGTGGATTGGTTTGTAGGTGGATTAGAACGATGAAAAAGCAAATTAAAAATTGCGAAATGAGATTTGATGGAAAGGTTGAGTAAGGACCCCCACATTTTGAAAAAAATGAGACAAAATTTAAAATTTGAAAAAAATTAATTTCCCAAAGTATATAATTTTTCTTGAAATGAAATGCCTAGCTTTAAAAAATATTCAAGTTTTCTAACTAAAAAAATTTTAAAGGTTCCAGTTTACTCAAATTTTCCAAGAAAAATTATAAAAAATGGGATGTTTTTTTTTCAACAACTCTTTAATGTAGTCCCTTTCAATGGAAAATGACAATGATGTCAAAGGGGCACTGTGCTTCCCCAATTGTGGTAAAATTTAGATTTTCAGTGGAGAAAATAGGTCACGTTGGAGGTTCTTCAAAAACGACGATATCTACCTTTTTACGAAATTTTTGTTTCAAGTTCAAAAGCAAGGAAAAAATCAAAAATCGTGCTTGGTCAGAAAAATTAGAGAACATCAACCCTCTCATATCCATCACCCGTATAGTGAAAAAATTGAATGTTCAGTTGGGAAAATTAGCATCGAGCCAAAAAATTTTAGGAACTGATGCCTTTTTTTGGGGAAATATTTTTCTGTTTCAAAATGGAAAAAAATTGGAAATCATGAACCAAGAAAAAAACAGAAAGAATTTTCCCTCACCCTCATCCCAATACATATGTAGTAGAAAATGTGAGTTTTAATTGGAGAAAATTAGGTTTGAATTGAAAAAAAATTGAAGTGGGTTAAAAATCCATAAAATATTTATATAACATCTCATTAGAAAATTTTAATTTTCTGACACTTTCTTCCCGTTCAGAAATTGAAATAGAAAATTTTTTCACTTTCAGGTAGGCATGATTTATTTCTAATTAGAAAATTGTTTTTTTTTTCATTTCTTTGAGATTTAAGTTCTAATATGGAATAAAAAATTACTTATGGGTTCTGTTTTCTCACAAAAAGGATAATTTTTAAGAAAATTAAAGCAACTTATCAAAACTTCAAATAAAAACTATTCAATTTACTCCCTTTCCCTACATCATTTATAATTACTCCTCAAGTTGAAAACAAATAATTTCATGAGAAAACTGATAAATTTTTTCTAGAAAAATCACGAAAATACCAAGCTAGGAGAATTCAACTTTTGTAAAATTGAATCAATTTTCAGTTCTCTAAATTTTCCTTGTTTTGTGCATACCTTAACTTTGACTGTGGAAAACCCTGGAGCTGACAATGTACCTGGATCAATTTAGCTGAAATTTCACCACAGGGCTTCCGAGCCTTCCTCTGCCTTCACCAAAAAATCAACCTAATCAGTCCAAGGGTTTTCAAGAAATCATTACGAATTGCTCTTGACTGATAAAAGTATAACATCTCAAAAAAAATTAAGATGATACCTTTCAACTCCAAAGATGTGATTTGTAATTGGTCTGAGTGGGTTATTTTTATGATTCAGTTAGATTTTTTCACCCTTTACACACTTTTTCATCATCAATAATTCTCTTGCGAAAGCTACAAATAGGGCTGGACTGAATAGAAGACAAAGATATCAACCCACTTTCTTCTAAAAATGTCGAAAAATGCTGGTTTAAGTCGAAATTTTTTTCAAAATTGATCTTTTTTTTTTTTTTGGTCGTGCAATATTTTTAAATTTTAAAAAAATTCCCAAAAAAATTTTAATGGCAAATTAAAAAAAGGAAAAAAGTTTTTTCGAAAAAAAAATTTTTCACCAAATCCTTTTCTGACGGGCTTCTTTCCCCCAATTTAAAAAAAGGAAAAACCAAGTCCCAAAAAATTCACATAAAAAAACCTTTTTCGGACAAAAAGGGACCCAAAAATAATTGAAAAATGGGAAAAAAAAAGGTCAAATTAATTTAAATTTTGGGGGAAAAATACCAAAAAACCAAAAAAAAGGCATTAAAAAATTTTTTTCTACAATTTTTCTTTTTTTTCTGAGAAACCTTTTATAAAAAAACACTTTAAAAATTTTTTTTGGTTTTTTTTGAAAAATTTTCCGGGGAAAAAAAATCACCAAAATTGAAAAAACCAATTAACCCCAAATATTTTCGGGGGTTTCAGCAAAAATTTTTTGAAAATACCCAATTTAAAAACAACCCTTTCGGATGGGGTTTTTCCCTAAAAATTTTTTTAAAATTTTAAAAAAAAATTTTTGGGGGCCTTTTGAAAAACCCAGGCCCTTTTTTTAATTTTTTTAAACTTTTAAGGGGCAAAACAAAATCCGCGAAAGGGTTTTTTTAAAAAATTGGGGTTTTTTGGGCCCCTTTTTCCTTTGGAAAAGGGAAAAAATTGGGATTGGTTTTTTCATTTAAGCCTTTTCCCTTCCCTGGCCTTTTAAAACGCCAAAATTTGAAAAATTCCCTTTTTTAAAAGAACAAATTTTTTTACGCGTTTTTCCCGGCATTTTCCCCGGGGCCCCTTAAATTTTTTTTTCAAAAATGGCCAAACCCAAGTACCAAAAGAAAAAAATTCTACACTTAAAAAAAAGCCTTTTCCTTTTTATTTAATTTTTCCCGGTTTTGGGGGCTTCTTCGTTTTTTTGGGCCGGGTTTTTTTTTTACCGAATGAAAAAACCCTTAAAAATTTTAGAAAAAAACCCAAACCCCCGGGTTAAAAAAGGAAAGTGAAACAAATTTTTTTTGAAAAAAATTTTTAAATCCAAAATAAAAAAATTCCTCTTTTTTGAGTGTAACTTTTTGCCAAAGAAAAAAAAATTTCCCTTCATTTTCGTTAAAATTAAAAAATTTCCCGGGAAAATAAGCAAAAAAAATGGCCAAAACTCTGATAGGAAAGGGAGGGTAGGGGAAAAAAAATTTTGTAAATTTTTTTTTTCCATTCAATAAAAATCATTAAAGGGTTTTTAGGAGCCCAAACGGCGGGGGCCCAAATTCCCCCCTTACCCCGTTTTAAACCCCTTTGCTTGAAATTTTGGGAAACCTTTCCCAAAATTCAGCTTTCTAAGCCAAAAACCCCCAGCAGTCCCTCCTGTAAATTTTTCCTTTTTTTTCAACTTACAAAATATTTCCCCGTCGATGAGTTATCCTTCTACGTAAACTCGCAATAAAATTACCAAAAACGAAACCAACTTTTAAGCACATTTAATAACATTTAGAAATGATTTTAATGGAATTATATTAAAAGTAATGAACAATGGGGGAATTTTTTTATTAAAATACCCAACATATTCCAGGCCCCAAATATGTCCCAAATCCCCAAAACCCCTTTTTCCCCCCGGGGTTTTAAAAAAAACCATTCATTTTTAAAAACCACGAAAAAAAAATTTTAAATAAAAAATAACATCAAAGTCGTAAAACGCCCGGGAAAACCGTACGAATGGCTGAAAACTTTTTAAAATGCTCTTTTTTATTATACAAAAAAATTTTGCAAATATTAAATTTTCGCTGATAAATAGTAGGTAAACTTAAATATGAGTAATCTCCAGGGAAAGGAATCGTGAAAAAATTTTGGTAGGTTTTCAAAAGGGAAAAACCATAGATTCTTTTTTTCCCCCGAAATTTTTTGGGGCCAACTTATAGGGTTTTGGGTTTCGGCGGGTCTTTCGGGGGTGTTCCTTTGGTTCTTTCGTTCGTCGAAATTCCCCAAAACGGGGAAGGGTTTTTTAAAAAATTTAAAATTGATACGGTGAATGGCATAGAAAAGGGGGAAATACAAAAATGACAAAGGAAACAGAGAAGGGTCACATTTATTTTGGTCCCCACGCCCTTTTAATATTTAAAATGTTCCAGGTGTCGTGTGTGCATGGGTGTTATGGCGAAATAACGCCTATTCAAATACGAATACCTTATGGAAAAATATTTTCGCAATTTTGAAAATTCAAGGCATCAAAAAAACCTGCGAATATTAATTCGAAAACATATAAAAACGTATTAATTTAATCCATCGATAAATAATAATTTTCAGCGTCTGTTTTTTCGCTTCCATAAACTTAATTTTAAAATTACCTAGTATTAAAAAAAAAACAACAAAAAAAACAAACCCCTAAGATAAATGGAAGAAGGTGCACGGTGAATAAATAAAGTAAAAAAGACGGTCAGCATAATGTGCTTTATGACCTCTTACATAATTTTTAACTGGCATATTTGTTAAATTTACGATACAGTTTTACGTTGTTAAGTGCTTAAAAATTCACACAAACTATTCGCCACGGTGTACCTTTAATACATAAGCACGTTTTTACAAACACCTGATGGCAAGCGAGTATAGCTGCTGGATAAAAAAAAGAGTATTCGAGTTGATTTTTTTATCTCTTTATAATTTCAACTCTGGATGTTTCTCCGGCACAGCTACCGAAAGCTGTAAAAAATTTCCAGTTTTTTACACAAAGGGAAAAGGGGGGGGGGGAAAAAAATTTTTTTCATCAAAATTTTTTTAAAATGGGGTATTTTTCTTTTAATACCGCTAGATTTTTGATAAATTTTTGGGTTTCATCGTAAAGGTTTTTTTTTCTCGCAAACGCGTGAAGTTTATCTACCTTGGTTTACGACTCGAGCACCTAAAAACTCTGGGGTCGACGTGAAGAGGGAAATGTAAAAATTCATGATAAAAATAATATTTTTAAAATTTGTTTTTCCTTTCCCCCGACATCGTTTTTAACATCATCAAAAACTTCCTATTGCCATTTTCGAGCTCGTCTACTTGTATTGTTTTTTTTTTTTTCCTCCGGGGTGTTACCCGGGTTTCTTTTTTTTATGGGTTTTTTTGACAACGTCAACTTGGGATTCGTAAAAGGGAGTCGAATTAATTATGAAAATGAGTTTTATAATTTTAGGGGCAAGTTGAGGAAACGTAAAAAAAGCCACATATGCGGGGGAAAATTTAAATTTTTAAACTTTGGCTCGTGAGGCTTCGGGGATTTACAACTTTGAGCTACGTTATTTTATAATTATTAGTTTTTGAAAATAGGTAATAGTAAAGTTTTTCATGCACAGGTACCTACTTAAGGGTATATAATATTTTATTAATTAATTTTTTTCCCTTCTCGTAGATGACGACGTGATATGGAAACAATTTCATCGAAAAGTTTCCCAGCTTGGGAAAAACGATGTAAAATTATTCGATTCTCGTGTTGCGGGCAAGTACGTGTAGAAAAATACCTCTTTTATTAATGGCAGTTTTGAAATTTCCCATGCAAGTTTCATATTGGCAGATTTTCCCTCGAGTTAAGTATCAGTCGTAAATTTCAAAATGAATGAAAAAAAATCAACAGAGGTCCTCCCAGATTTAAAAATTATGAAATAATGACCCGAAAAAAAAACACAGAAAAATAAAAACACAACATAAAAAGTAAAGGTTGATTGGCGATGAATTCGGATAGAAAAATTTTTAAAGATTTAATTTTCAAAATTTACTTTTTACCAAAAAAATAAAATTATTATATAAAAATTTAAAAAAATATAAATTTTTAAATAAATTAAAAAATTTTCCCCAATTTGAAATTCTCCAGCTATAGAATATAATATTCAAATATTTATCGATAGTTTTCCCATGCTAACGGAAATTAATTTTAAAAAATATGGGGAAAAACTTACCTAAAATTCCGAAATAAATATTTCCATTCACAACTCGAACGATAGAAAAAAAGAGAAAAATTACAATGAAAAAAATTTACGAAAAAAAAAAAATTTTACCCCGGGAAATTACGTAAAAGACATACCAACGAAAAAGAAAACCCCCACTCCGTTACACGGATTACAAAAGAAATAACATCCCCTCAAAATTTATCTTTTTTTTTTGTAAAAAAACTTGCCATTTTAAAAAGGGCCCATTTTTGCCCCCCAAAAAAAACCCGGGGGGTTTTTTCCCAGTGCGTCTTTTTAAAATTAAATTAAAACGCCTTTTATAAATTCGTCGACTTGTGTATTTATATTTTTCGTTTTGTTTTGTTTCGTCGGTACGTATTTTTTTCGCCTTTATGCTTTTTATCCTCTTACAATTGATAAAGGTAAATAGCCCGAGTTTTGTAGGTGGCCTGGTGAGTCACGAGACGTACTTGAACAATATGGGAAATTTTTAATTAATGTTTTACGCGATTGCTCGACGATAGAAGGTTACTTGGGTGAGGTTTCGATGATTTTGTTATAGAGGGTACAAAATATTGTATTCGATCAGATTATGTGTATCTTTGATGGAATTGTTTTAAATGTTCTGTTGTCAGGGTGTGTACTTCGTTTTATTTGTGTTTTGGGGTTCGATAATGGTTTTTTACTCGTGATTGAAATATTTAATTTGTTCTTCGTTCTTTGGTAAGTATCGAGGGAGGAATTTTTTTGTTGAGATCGAATGAATTTTTTATGAAATTTTCTAATTTTGTTTGGAATTTTAAAATTTAAATTTTGGGGGAAACTTTTTTTTCTGAAAGATAAAATTTATTTTTTTAAAAAAAAGAAAAAAAAAAAAAAAAAGGGAAAACGTTCAAATAAATTTAAAAAATTAAAAAATTTTCCCTTAAAATTCCAAAAAATTCCCAAATTTTACTAATTTTAAATCAAGTTTTCCCAAATTTTGAAAAACTTTTTTCTGTTTAAAAAAATTGTTTTGGGTTTTTAACATTTTTATTGCGTTTAAAAAAAAGATTTCCAATTGAGTACTTATAATTATCGGGAAAAAAAAGTTCAAAAAACGTTTAAAAAAAAAATTTTAAAATTTTTTTGGAAAAAAACGTAAAAAATACTTAAATTAGATTGATAAAATTTTTTAAAATTTCGATATACTTGATTTAAAAAAATATATTCAGCTTGTAAAGAAAAATTTTCCCTTTTTAAAAAATTTCCGAAAATTAAAAAGGTTTTTCTGGCAACCCAAAAATCGATTTAAAATTTTTTTATGTGTTTTTAAAATTTTGAAAAAGTACTTTAAAAAATTTATCAAAAAGCTAAAAAAAAATTTTTTGGGTTTGGGTTTAAAAAAAATTTAAAAAAAATTGAAATTTCTATAAAATGAAAAAACAAATATCAAAAATTTTAAAATGCCAATAAAAATTTTTTTGAATAACTCAAAATTTTTTAAAAATTTTTTAAAATCCCTAAAAAAATTTTAGAATGATTGTGGGATTTCCAAAAAAAAAACGTAAAACTGATGAATATAATATGTAAGGTATAAAATTCCCTTGCAAATGTGTAAATTTTGAAAAATTATCGAAATATAAGTAGGAAAGCCCAAGAAAGAGTAGGAAAAGGGGGTATTAAATTAAGTGGAAAATTTTAATTTTAATTTTTTAAAAAAATTTGATTTTAAGTTTGGGGGATGTTTTTGGGAAAAAAATTTTTTTTTTAGTAAAAAAAAAGGAAAAATTTTTTTTTTGAAAAATCTAGGTATTCAACCTAAAAATTTTTTGATTTTTTTTCCTCTCCCTCTCCCCTCCTCTCCCAAAAAGGTTTTTTTAAAAACCCCTTAAAAAAAAATTTAAAATAAAAAAAAGAAAAAACCCTTTTCCTTTTTTTTAATCCTTTTTCACAATTTTTCCAAATTTTAAAATTTTTTAAGTTTTTAAAATTTTTAAAAAAACAACAAAGAATTTTGACTTTTTCAAAACATTTTTTAAAAAAAAGGATTTTTAAAAATTTGATTTTTTTTTTTACAAAAATTCCCCAATTTTTGTAAATTTTTTTATAATTTAAAAAAAACCCTTTTTCTGCATTAAAAAATTTTATTTTTAAAAAAGATTTCAACCCAGATTTCAAAAAAAATATCAGAAATTTAAAATTTTTGAAATTTTTTAACATTTTTTTTTTTCATAAAAAATTTTTTTTCGAATTTAACCATCATTATTTAAAACTAAAACAATCCAAAAAACAACCCTGGATGCAATTTTTTAAAAAATTTTAAAAAAAACAAACATTTTTCGGCACTGGATTGGTTTTTTTCCCTGAACGGGTTTTTAAATTTTTGCCCGTTTCAATTTTTTTTTTTTTTTGTTAGAAGTAAAATTTTTTCAGTTTTTTTGGGAATTAAAAACCCATTTTTAAAAAAATTTCCCCTTATTTAAAAGTTTTAAAATTTAAATTTTTTTTTTGAGATATTTTCCCCAATTTCCCAAAATTTCAAATTTATTTTTAAAAATTTTTTGTTTTTTTTTTTTGGGAAAAAAAAAAAAACCGGGTACATAATAACCCTATAAACCCCGAATCTCGGTTTCAAAATTAAAAGTAAAAGCAATAAAAAATTTGGTATACTAAAGTTTTTCGGTATTTAAATTTTTTTTAAAAAAAAAAAAAAAAAGTGTAGTTTTCAGGGGTGAGATAAAGAAAAGTTTTTTTTCGTAAACCTGTTTTTTTATATTAAAAGGGAAAAAAAACATTTTTTTTAAATCACTTAATTCCGCCACGGAAATTCCTCTTTTCTTTTCCGAAAAAAAACATTTTGGAGGTTTGAAATTTTTTTTAAAATAAAAGCGTTTTTTTGATTTAAAAACCCCATCGAGAAAAATATGTACAGTTATATAAAAAGTGGAAAAAAAGAAGTTAATAAATAAAGTAATAAGTAAAAAACACAATGAAGCGACCAGGAAAAAAAAACGAGGAAAAAAGAATAAAATTTTTTTTCAATCGATTTTTCTCCCACTTCGGGGGCTCAAATTAGTTTAATGGGGCCCCATTTTCATATTTTCATTGTCGGTTTTTTCCCTCTTTCTGGTATTTTTCCCAAGTTTTTTAAAAAATGGGTTTAACATGTGTTTTCGATTTGAAAAATGTATGTGAAAATAGGTAATTTTCTTTTTCTAGAGATCGATTTCCATTCGAAATTTTTTTAAAATAGGGATTTTGTAACCTTTTCCCCAAACAAGGGTGCTGGGGAAATTTTTGACTTTTTTTGTAAATTTTGGGGAAATTTTTTTTTCCGATTTCAGGGTACTTCTGAATGAAAATTAAAAAAATTTTTTTTAATTTGATACGTTTTTTTTTTTATTTGTCTTTTTAAAAAAAAAACTTTAAATTTTTTTTTATTAAAAATTTGTGAAGAAAGTGAATTTTGAGAAATTTTATCAAAATGGGCCGAGGAAAAAAGATTAACATACCGTAGGAAAAATTTTTTAGGTACCCCACGAATCGAATTTACCCTTAATTTTTTTCTCGCTTTATTTTCCCTTAAAAAATTTTAATGTTTAAAAACCCCCTCCCCCCCAAAACTATTTTAAGAAAAAAAATTTTATTAAAGTCCAAAATTAATTTTTATGAGGTTTTTTAATTTTCGAAAATTTTTTGCCAGAAGAAAATTTTCCCAAAAGAGAAAATTATTTCAGACCCTTTGTGTTTAACGTTTTTAAAATTTCCCCGGGGAAAAAACTTTTTTTTGTAGGGAATCCCCTTTTTTTTCAAATTCTCCCAAAAATTTTTTTTATGTTCAAAATTTTTTCCCCCCCGTTGTTTAAAAATTGAGAAAATTTAATTTCAGATTTTGAATAAAAAAGATTTTCTCAAGTAAGTATTGACATTTTTTAAAAATTTTTTTTTTAAAATTTTTCAAACCCCGTTTCAAGGGCAATTTTTGGCAAACAAAAAAATTTGAAAAAATTTTTTGGAAAAAAAAAGATTCCCTTTGACTAAAAAAAAATTTAAGATGACGCTTTAAAATTTTAAAAAAAAAAAAATTAAAATTTTTTCGAAGTTAAGTTTCCCTTTGGGGCAGGGGGCCCTGCCCCTTTTTGGGTTAAAAATTTTTTACCTTTACAGATAAATTTTATTTTTTAAAAAAAAAAAAAGAGAAAAAACCTGCTTTTGTACTTATATGTTTAACTTATTAAAAGTTTTTCGAGGAAGTCATTATCTTTGGGGTTTTTTTTTTTTTTTTTCCCTTTTATATGCCCAATTAAATCCTCTGGCTTGGGTTTCCCCAAACAAAAATATTTTAAAAAAATAAAAAAGTATTTGTGTAGGACTTTCCAAAAGATTTTTAAACATTTCAATTTGGGGGAATTTTTTTAAAATATGGCGTACTTGCAGTGGACGTTTGATTTTACCTCTGCCTCTTTTTTTTCCTGCATTCAAAAAAAATTTATTTCCCAAATTATCAGGGTTAAATTTTATCTTTAAAAATTTGATATTTGGATTTCAAAAAAAGTTTTTTATGAAATGAATGTGAAAATTCGATTTACGTTTTTTATTGAACCCCCATAATTTTGAGTATAGGTAAGTATTTTTCTTTTATTTAAAATTACTAAATTACCAAAATATAAATTTAAAAATAAATTTAGAATTTTTTCCGCATTTAAACTAGTTTCACCCAAAAAAGAAACTGAGGGAAATCCCCCCCCGAGAAAACCCGATGGTGGCCCCTCGCTTTTAAAAATTTTTTTGGGAAAATTTAGGAAATTTATGAAGAGACTGTTTGAGGCAAAAAAATTTTATTTTTTGGGAGAGGGAAAAATCCTATGTTTCAGGAGGGAAAACTTCCCGATATTTTTCAAAAAAGCCTTTTAAAAATTGTCCGAAAAAAGAATGATGAACCACAAGCCATCGAGTAGGTTTTTTGAATTTCCTTTTATGGTCATTATGCCTCTCGAATAAAGGGAAACTTTGAAAAAACTCCAAAAATTTTCCCAATTCTTAAGAGAACCTAAGAAAAACCTAAGAATTTTATTAACTGATTGCCCTACTTGGAGCTAAATAAACAGGACAAAAATTTAAAAAGGTATGTTTTTTTTTAAAGAAAATTTTAAAAAAAAAATGTTTGATTACATTCGCTGCGGGGGATTTTCCCCAAATTTCTTATTGTTGTGTCAATATTTGTGGGGAAAATGAGGGTGAGATTTTCATGTTTTTTTTATTTTCTTTGGTGTTGTTCAATAGTTTTTTTGTTTCGGGGATTAAAAAAATTTACTGGTTCATTTAACCCAAAAAATTTTTTTCAGAAACTCAGCAAAAACAATATATCCATGTCCCATCTGGTTTCATATCATTCACTGCAAAATCAAACAAAACAATATAATGCAGAAAAAAAAATGAATTTCCAACCCTCCTCATTTTTTAAAGGGCACGGAAAATAGTATACGAATCAGGGAAAAATTTCTTCCCCGAAACCCCAATTTTCTTTATCTCCAAATAAAATAAAAAAAAATCTCATTTTTAAAACCAAAAAATTCCTAAAGTGGAACTTCTAAACAGGGGTAGACAGTGAAAATAAATGCTTTTCTTTAAAATGCTCTCTCAATTATAAATCATTTAAAAATTAACGAAAATCACTGGAAACCCGTCAGAATTGCAGCACAGGAGAAAAAATTAAATGAAATTTTTTTTTCTTTAAAAACAAAAATCAGTGAAAAAAACACTGGGAAAAACAGTAAATTTATGAAATTTGCTGAAAAAAAATGAAAATCTTTGAAAAACGGGGAAAATTCTTTTAAAAAACAGGGAAATTTTGGATTTTTTTTCCCGTTTCTGTAAATTTTGGGGCTATTTATCATGACTTTTTATGATTCGAAATGAGGAATTTATCGCTGTTAATTTTGAAAATTTCACTCTTAATTTCCCCTGCTATTTAAATCTTTTGGGCCTGTTGTTTCTTCTCCTCAATCGTTACTTACATAACCCTTTTCCCCCCCTTGATCTCTCGCTCTCTTTCTTTTTTAAAGAGGGATATTTGGGGAACAAAAAAAATTGTTGACTCTTTGATCACATCACATGTAAATTTTTTAAATATTAAAATTTTTTGTTTTTAAAAATTTAAAAAAGAGTCTTCGAATAAAAATAGACGTCCAAAAAACGTTCAAAGCTCAAAATCCCTAATTTTTTCCGGGTCTGTCCGTTTTCATGATTTGCTAAAAAATATGCAAATTAAAACCCTTCCCGGGTGACATTTTTTCAAACAATTTCAGAAATTCCCCTTTTTTTGGAACAAAAAACTAAGCCAAAAAATCCCACATTCCTAATTATTTTTTTACGAGCTTTCGATGTTTCCCCAAAACTTTGGGTTTAATTGCCCGAAATATCACTTTAGATGATGCTCAAATTTTAAAAAAACACTTTCCCAAAATCAAGTCTTCCTAGAGCAAGTGAAGACAAAAGAAAATAATTTTCTGAGTTTTAAAATTTGCTTACTTTTTCTTTGGGGAAAAATTTTAGAATCGTTTTTAAGATGATTTCCCTATTTTTCAATCTTAAAATTTCTGGAACAAAGATTAGATCCCCCAAACCGGCACTTTGGGGTAATAAAGGGGTAGGTTTTTACCTCCCCCCTCTATCGAGGGATTTAAGATTTTAAAATTTTAGAAATTTATCCCCAAATTATGCCAAAAAAATGATCAAATTTTTTTGTTTTTGTTGGCCCTTATTTCGAAAATTTTTTGCCCCCCGGTTTTGCTCGGGTCGATACACTCTCCCTGTCCCATTTTTAAAAAAGGGCAAACCCCTATCGGGGGGGGGGGGGTTTTAGTTTTCGAATTTTCATTAAAAAATTTTTATAAAAGGGTAACCCCCCCCCCCCCCCCCGGAAAAAAATTGTTGAACCGTTTCTATCTAGAACCCTTTAAAAAAAAAATTTTTAGCTAGTAAATCATGAGATAGGGAATAAGAATGTTTCGATCGAAAAAAAAAACTTTGAAAATTTATTACCTTCCTTCGATACAGCGGAAAATTAAAATTTTTTTTTGGGGGCGGCTCATATTCGAATAATAAAAAAAATGAAATCGTACCTTTTCTTATCTAATTTGGAGGGTAAACTGAGTGAAAATTTTTTTAATACTTGCCTTTAAATTTTAAAAAATTTTTTATTTTAAAATGAGCATGAAAATTTGGGGATTTACGTTTTTTTTTATTCTCAAAAATTTTCAGAAAAGATTATTAGGTACCTAAGCATTTATTTTTTCTTTAAAAACTACTACTTTAACAAAAAAAAAAAAATTTGGGACCATTTTTACATCTTTTTCAAAATTTTTATTTTATCGCTTGAAACCAGTTGTCCCAAAAACACAGTTTAATCGGAATTTTCCTCTTGGATTATCAATATGAGCAGGGGGCCCAAAAGTTTGGAGAGAAATAAATTTCCCTATGGTGGGAATACAAGTTTTCTTTCGCAGGGAAAAATTTGGATTTTTGAAGAAAAAACGCAATACTTTTTTCCAGCCAAAGCTTAAATTTAAAAAAAAAAGACGAAGATTGGAGGGAAAAACTAAAGATTAGGTTTTTTTAAATTTTTTTACGTTAAACAGTTTCTAAAAAAATAGTATTTTTGAAAAAACCCAAAAATTTTTCCGATTCCCCCAGGGGCCAACGCTAAGAAAAAAAACTTGGAAAAAAATTCAAAATGGAGTAGTTTTCTTTAGGCCTAAATGAAAATTTTTTAAGAGCTCAAATTATATGTAATTACCACTCCCGGTACATTGGTTTGTTAGTTTTTAATTTCTGATTTTTGGGGGGAGTAAGGAAAAATTTTTAAAAATTTTACGGGACTCTCTTTTTTTTAAAATTTTTTGAAGATCATCCGGAAATTTTTCTTTTTTCCAAAATAACAATTTACCATAAGGAAAAATTAACATCGGACTCCCGACAGAAATTTTTTCCTTAAAAAATTGGTACAAAAATTTTCCCCAAAAACTTTTACAAAAAAAATTTACGATTTTTTAAAAAAAATCCGATTTGATTGTGCTACCACACCCCCCTCACACGCCCCTAAGTTTCGTCTCTCCCTTTTTTCGGGTTTCGTAAAAAAACCCGACAAAAAAACGCCCGTTTTTTGGGAAAAACATTGAAAATGAAATTTCTTTTTTTTTCAAAAATCACCTCCGGAGTCAAAAAGTGTCGTTTCTTGAATAAACGAAAAAAAACAACGGGAAAAAGGGACGTTTTTTTAGAAAAATTTTTTGAAAAGTAGTCTGGGGGGGATATGTTTTTTTTTTCCCAAAATAATTCCTACATGAAAAATTTTTTTTTGGGGTTTCCCTGTGGGGAAAAAAGGTCTTCTAAACCCATATTTTAAAAGTCTACCCCCAAATCACGCTTGGTTGCGCGTGCGGGCGTGAAATATGAAACCGGCCGGGCCGTTTTTTTTATTTTTATTCACAAAATGTTTTTATTTTTGGGACAAATAGTTATTAAAAAAAAAAATATTCCCGTAAAATTTGGAATCAAAAATGGTCATTATGATTTTTTTAAAAAACTCGTTTTTACCCCATAAAACTATGTTTTTTTTTTGTGAGGTAATTTTTCCCCACGCCCCCCCCCAATCGATCTTTTAGGCTGCGAAAACCTTTTTTGGTATATTTTGGGGGAGCCAAACTACCGAAAAGGGTCGAAAAATTTGAAAAAGCGGGACTTCTCCCAACAGTTGGAGTATGAACCCTTAAATTTCAAAAAACTACCGTCTGCCGACCGCAGCGGGGTTTTAAGTACAGCAAAAACCCGAAATTTCAAAATTTTTTATTTTATTTTTGGTTGAAAACATTTAGGGTTTCGAAATGGGAGTAAAAATTACGGGAAATTTTTTTCTCTGAATCCAAATTATGTAGGCGGGAATTTCTAAGTGCTGCCAAAGGGGTTTGGGCCCGACGGGGTTTTTTAAAAGGGGGGGAAAACGGGAAAAATTTCACAGATTTTTGGAAAATTTCTAAAAAAAAATACAGAGGGAATTTTTTCAACTTCAAAATTTAAAAAATTTTTGTATTTTAGGGGGGCGGGGCATAGGGAGTATAAACCCAAACTCATGCATAGAATATGTGATAGGGGTGCTTTCCCCAAAATTACGTTTTCGGGGGTTTTTGAAACTTGTTTTGACAAAATGAATCGGGGATAGAATCAAAAAATCCTCATTTAAGAAACAAAATTTCGCGAATTAATATTTTCGGCCAAGGGTAGAATTTTAGACACTAATAAACTTTACCGCAACGATAGGTACATAAAAAAAACAACTGTTGAGAACGTTTTTAAACAAAAAAAAACCTGCTTTTTTACCCCAAAATCACACTTAAAAAAAAGCGATTCTACCTAGATTCTTTGAAAAACAGCTACACCCCCTCACCTCCAAAAAAAAAAAATTTTGGTAATAACGAGTTCTACATCCCAAAAAACTTTAATTTTGGGAATGATGCACCCATATCACATTTTCCCTATGAATGAGTTTGGGGGGGTACTCCCCTTTTCGCCCCCGCCCCCCCAAAAAACAAAAAAATTTTTGAAACTTTGAAGTTGGGAAAAATCATTTGTATTCTTGAGTAAATGCTTAGAACCATTAACCCCCCTTTTAAACCAAATATGCCCCTTTTTTTTAGAATTTTTTTAAAAAAAATTCGGAATTTTTTAGTTTTTTCCCTTTTAACCCCGTCGGCCCAACCCTTTGGCAGCACTTAGAAATCGGCCGGGCCTACATATTCGGATTAGAGAAAAATATCCTGTAAATTTTTCTCCCATTTCGACCCTAAGTTTTTAACCCAAAAAACATAAAAATTGTGAACTTTCGAGGGTTTTTCTTTACCCTTTAAAAAAGCAGTTTCGGGTCGGCGAATGGTTGTTTTCGAAATTTAAGGGTTCCCCCCTCCCAAATGTTTGGGGGAAGTCCCAGCTTTTTCAAATTTTTCGACCCATTTTCGGTGATTTTGGGTCCCCGGGCATACAATTTCGGGTTTCCCGCAGCCTAAATGATCGATTTTGGCGGCGCGTTTAAAATATTACCTCACAAAAAAAACATAGTTTTATGGGGTAAAAACGAGTTTTAAAAAAAAAATTCATAAAGGAAATTTTTATTGCAAATTTGACGAGGAATATTTTTTTAATAACAATTTGTCGAAAAATACAACATTTGTGAAAATAATAACAAAAAAAAGGCCCGGCGGACATATTTCACGCCCGACGCGCAACGAAAACGTGATTTGGAGGTTTGAATTTATAGTATGTTGAGAAGGACCCTTTTAAATACAGAATCCCGCAAAAAAAAATTTTATGTAGGAATTTGTTGGAAAAAACCTCCTTTTTTTTAACTTTTCTCTCCCAGGCTAAAGCTCATTTTTGGATTTTTTAAAAATCCCCTCTAGAGGTGAAAAAAATGTCGGGTTTTTTGAAGGAAACGGCATGAAAAAAACAAGAAAAAGACGAAAAAAAAGACGATTTTTTAAAAAAATTGTGAAAATGCAATTTTTTTTTTTTTTTTACAAAAACACCAAAACGAGACCGAAAAAGTGTCATTTCATGAAGAAACGGGAAAAAAAAACAAAAAATTTTTGGAAAAAATTGTAAATGTCATTTTTTGGGTTTTTTAAAAAAAACCTTTGAGGCCCAAAAAATGTCGTTTTTTTAAAAAAAACGACAAAATACCCCCTAAAAAAACTACCCCAAATTTTAAATTTTTGAAATTTTTGAAAAACCCCCAATTTTTGGTTTTTTTTTCAAAATCACCCGGAAACCCAAAAAAAGTGTCGGTTTTTTGAAGAAACGACCAAAAAACGACTAAAAGACGATTTTAAAGGGAAAATTTTTAAAAAAAACAAATTTTTAATTTTTTCCCTAAATCAAGGCCCGGGGGCCAAAAAAATGTCGTTTCCCGAAAAAAACGCCAGAAACGACAAAAAAAATGCGATTTTAGGAAAAAAATTTAAAATTTCATTTTTTGGGTTTTTCAAAAAAACAAACCCCCGGAGGCCCAAAAAAGATTGTTTTTTGAAGAAAAGACAAGGGGCAAGACTAAAAAAACAACAGGGTTTTAGGGTTATTTTTGAAAAAAACCCCATTTTTTGGTTTTTTTTAAAAATCAAAATC
>JAVBJF010000693.1:0-86638 GCA_033439095.1 Pseudococcus viburni | reverse complement strand
GCATTATACACAAAGTCGTTGAAAACATTAAGAACCAATTTCACGTTTTGACGCTCTCTATTCGACGGATATAACGATTTCTTTGTTAAACGGTAGGAATATTTCACTAAAGGATTCCCTTCTTCGATTTCATATAACTCCTTCAAATCATCAAAATTGGCAGCACACAGCTCCTCTTCCCCTTCAGCAAGGCCGATATCTTCGAAAATTGGATAGAAAAACATAGTCGAATTTAACCAATTATTCCTGATGCATTTTAAAACGTGAACTGTGTCAGGAATATAAAACAATGGAACACGCGAATTTTTTACTGGATGTGTGTAACAGGTCTGTAGATTTGGCGGCGTAGAGAAAAAAGACATGGCTTTTCGATTAATTGCATTATTATCCGTCGTTACGCAAATCACTTCAAAACCAATGTCATGTAATCCAACGATAACTTGTTTAATATAATTGAAAAAGATTTCACCTTGCAAAGTGCATGCTGGCAAGATATGTACGACATCCTTGAACGATGATCTCAAGCTTTGAATCATAAAAACATACGCTGATTTAGCCAAATTTGTGCTATCGAACGCGGTTCCTACTATATTGCCACCTTTATAATCTGCGAACTGTTTTAAATGAATCTCATCTATCATTAAACTAACGACTTTATCGTTCTCATTCAAAAATTTCATCCTTTCTTTAATATACATAAGAAACGTCGAATTTGGATCCGTATCGAAGTAGTGGCAAACTTTTGCAATCGTTCTTGGATGAGGTAAAATAGAAGCATTCTTCCGGTTAAATTTATAAGCATGCGGTGAAATAGTATAAGCAATGCAAGCCAAAATCATAAAATCAGAGTTATAACGAAATCGATAAGGATTCGTATTCAGCAATTTACATTGTTCAATAACAAAATCAATTTTTGAGCAATCCTTTCCTGAACTATGGAAAATTTCACTTACTCGTTTCAAACTGTTCAAGACAACATCCAGGTATAAATCAGTTTCACTTTTTTGAGTCGAGTTTTTGGTACAAACCGCGAGCAGTTCCTTCAGAATAAAATCCAAACGAAGAATATCTTGTAAGTTGGCTGGAAAATTGATGGACCCAACTTTCTTTAATTCAGCAACGTCATTGAAAACTCGAATTGAGCAATCTTCACTAACAATCGCCGAACACCGAATTTTGGGAACTGGGTGAAGTTCAAAATTCATGATTACAATTTCTTTCTCACAATACTGAAGATTCCAGCTTCCATCTTCGTTGAACATACTTCCATTTTTGGTAGCACAGTCGCGAAATTCTTCAAAATTTGAAAATGAAATATTTTTTTCATAATCAGCTTTGGTATTCAAACTCTCGGCACAAACAGCTTCCAACAATTCATCTTCCTTTTTCGAAAGATTTTCAAAAACATTTCTTCGCCTCTTACTGGGATTGCTCAAATAATTTGGACAGTTTGGCAGAATTGATGGAATTGCTCCTTCTTTTAATTGTGGACGCGATAATTTATTCACGTACGAGATATTTCTTGTCGTGTCCTTAACCAACTCCTCTCTAATAATATCGTTTTCTTGGAAATGAAGTTCACATACCTAGAAATGGACACGGGTAAGCCAAAACTATACAAATTTGATGAATACATCAAAAGGAATACATAATACTTACTCTATGATAATTCGTTGGTTCAAACGTCTTCTCCCGTTTAATAAAATTCACCCATTTCTGTTTTAATTCAACGTCTTTTGGAAACCGGAATAACGAAACTTTTGGCCCATTAATATAATTCCCCCTGCACTTGGGAGCACAACAGGTATTCACCATTTTGTAAATGTTTAAAATTAATGAAAAATTTGATTTATTAATTAATTTTATTCGAATTTAACGAAATTTTTAGAGAAAATCAAATGCGAATTCATATAAAACATATACAAACGTGATAAGAAGTCTACCTCCATGTCACGTTGCCAAGTCGAACAAATCAGTCAGCGCCCAGGCCTTTTATTATAGGAGGTGTTGGGCGCCCAACACCTCCTATAATAAAAGGCCTGGGCGCTGACTGATTTGTTCGACTTGGCAACGTGACATGGAGGTAGACTTCTTATCACGTTTGTATATGTTTTATATGAATTCGCATTTGATTTTCTCTAAAAATTTCGTTAAATTCGAATAAAATTAATTAATAAATCAAATTTTTCATTAATTTTAAACATTTACAAAATGGTGAATACCTGTTGTGCTCCCAAGTGCAGGGGGAATTATATTAATGGGCCAAAAGTTTCGTTATTCCGGTTTCCAAAAGACGTTGAATTAAAACAGAAATGGGTGAATTTTATTAAACGGGAGAAGACGTTTGAACCAACGAATTATCATAGAGTAAGTATTATGTATTCCTTTTGATGTATTCATCAAATTTGTATAGTTTTGGCTTACCCGTGTCCATTTCTAGGTATGTGAACTTCATTTCCAAGAAAACGATATTATTAGAGAGGAGTTGGTTAAGGACACGACAAGAAATATCTCGTACGTGAATAAATTATCGCGTCCACAATTAAAAGAAGGAGCAATTCCATCAATTCTGCCAAACTGTCCAAATTATTTGAGCAATCCCAGTAAGAGGCGAAGAAATGTTTTTGAAAATCTTTCGAAAAAGGAAGATGAATTGTTGGAAGCTGTTTGTGCCGAGAGTTTGAATACCAAAGCTGATTATGAAAAAAATATTTCATTTTCAAATTTTGAAGAATTTCGCGACTGTGCTACCAAAAATGGAAGTATGTTCAACGAAGATGGAAGCTGGAATCTTCAGTATTGTGAGAAAGAAATTGTAATCATGAATTTTGAACTTCACCCAGTTCCCAAATTCGGTGTTCGGCGATTGTTAGTGAAGATTGCTCAATTCGAGTTTTCAATGACGTTGCTGAATTAAAGAAAGTTGGGTCCATCAATTTTCCAGCCAACTTACAAGATATTCTTCGTTTGGATTTTATTCTGAAGGAACTGCTCGCGGTTTGTACCAAAAACTCGACTCAAAAAAGTGAAACTGATTTATACCTGGATGTTGTCTTGAACAGTTTGAAACGAGTAAGTGAAATTTTCCATAGTTCAGGAAAGGATTGCTCAAAAATTGATTTTGTTATTGAACAATGTAAATTGCTGAATACGAATCCTTATCGATTTCGTTATAACTCTGATTTTATGATTTTGGCTTGCATTGCTTATACTATTTCACCGCATGCTTATAAATTTAACCGGAAGAATGCTTCTATTTTACCTCATCCAAGAACGATTGCAAAAGTTTGCCACTACTTCGATACGGATCCAAATTCGACGTTTCTTATGTATATTAAAGAAAGGATGAAATTTTTGAATGAGAACGATAAAGTCGTTAGTTTAATGATAGATGAGATTCATTTAAAACAGTTCGCAGATTATAAAGGTGGCAATATAGTAGGAACCGCGTTCGATAGCACAAATTTGGCTAAATCAGCGTATGTTTTTATGATTCAAAGCTTGAGATCATCGTTCAAGGATGTCGTACATATCTTGCCAGCATGCACTTTGCAAGGTGAAATCTTTTTCAATTATATTAAACAAGTTATCGTTGGATTACATGACATTGGTTTTGAAGTGATTTGCGTAACGACGGATAATAATGCAATTAATCGAAAAGCCATGTCTTTTTTCTCTACGCCGCCAAATCTACAGACCTGTTACACACATCCAGTAAAAAATTCGCGTGTTCCATTGTTTTATATTCCTGACACAGTTCACGTTTTAAAATGCATCAGGAATAATTGGTTAAATTCGACTATGTTTTTCTATCCAATTTTCGAAGATATCGGCCTTGCTGAAGGGGAAGAGGAGCTGTGTGCTGCCAATTTTGATGATTTGAAGGAGTTATATGAAATCGAAGAAGGGAATCCTTTAGTGAAATATTCCTACCGTTTAACAAAGAAATCGTTATATCCGTCGAATAGAGAGCGTCAAAACGTGAAATTGGTTCTTAATGTTTTCAACGACTTTGTGTATAATGCGTTAAACGTAATTAGTTATCAAAATGATTTGAACTTTTACACAACTGCTGATTTCATCGGAATTATTGTTGATTGGTGGGCGGTTGTAAATGTAAAAACTGTCATGAAAGGCGTACGTTTCAATAATCCCTTACAATGCCCGTTGACTTTGGACGGTGAAAATTACGCCTATTTAAAAAAGTTTTGCAAGTGGCTAACAGAATGGCAATCATCCTCAGTAGATCGAAAAAATCGCCTCACCAACGAAACGGAAGTCGCACTTCTCCAAAGCTCTCGAGGATTATTAGAAATGACCGATTTTTGCATCAAAAATTTGAACTATGATTACTTTCTACCTGGAAAAGTACAAACTGATGCCCTGGAAGCTCATTTTGGCAATTATCGTACGATGGCTGGTAGCCATTATTTGATCTCTGTTCGTCAGTTGTATGAAACTGAAAATAAGATCCGGCTTCAAAATCTCTTACCTGCTCATCGTCAGATGATTTCGAAAAAATTCGATAAATTCAATATTTTCGTTGATGAATCGCAGATTGAAAATGTCATCATTTCTGAAGAGTTCGCCAACTTCAATACCGGAGATTTTTTGAAAGAAAGTATGGAAAAATTTGATATCGATTTCAATTTTGAAGATTTTCTTGGTGATACAGACGACTTAATGCCCGTTATCGTATACATTGGTGGCGTTTGTGTCAGAGGAACTCTGAAAAAAATTTCTTGTGATGTTTGTATCAATTTTTTAACTGTCCGTAAAGATACTGATGATCACACAGATCGTCAAAATATATTGATTGATAATATGACGAGAGGACAACTGATATACCCGAATTCCGATATTGTAATTACTGTGTTGATTGCATATTATTTAGTTCAGCAACTAATTTCGGAAGAAAACGAAACGAAGTTTTTAGCCCTGAAAAATCAGAAAGAATTAGTTACCAAACTTATAATATCCGCTGTAAGTTCCGAAATCGACTTCTTAAAGTCTTGTGCATGTAAAGATAAAAATAGAAAAAAACATTTCGATAAAATTCTCGTTTGTGTCGCGAAAATAGCTACCAATATTTTCTTGAATAACTATGTTAAAAAGATGAATGAGAAAGCATTTAATGCCCCAGATCCTAAAAAAAGAAAATTGGAAACTTTTAAGCACTAGCTCAACTTTTTTTAATAGTTACCATTGGTGTTTATTGATTTGATTAATTAGCATCCTATTATTGCGTTTTTATTTTCGCTTATTTTTTTTATTTTGTTGCTTGAAATTTGATATACTCAGGTGCTTGAATTATTTCTCATTCGTTTTTAAATTTTTTTTCTTTTTACCATCGTTTCTTTAATTTTTAATTAGCTGTGAGCTATCCTTTTTTCTCATTGTCAATTCTCAGCTATTTGCACCTGCATGTGAAGATTTTATAAAATAAGGAAACTGGAATGTTATAATAATTATTAATGCATGTACGTGCTCATTTTTTTAACCATTTCATTAATTAATTAATTTCCTGTCGTTTATTTTTTCACGTAAAATATTGGCATGATATATTATTGGTACCTCCTAATCATAATCTGTTTTATGAATTTTTAATTCAGTCTCACTTTTTAATATTTCTCATTCTCCTTTAACCTTGTCATTTCATTTCATTTAATTAAATGCACTTCATTTTTCATTCCAATTTCATTTCATTATTTGCACTGGCTGCATGCTTATGGATTAGCTTTGGTCTTCGAATTACCATTATAATTTTAGTAAGGCAAAGGTTTTATAATCGCAAGAATTGAAACGACCTTTTTTTTAAATGGATGGTTCTAAATTTTCATTTTGTTTGTTTGTTATGTTTGTACAGATACATTTTGCAGACCACAATTACTGTATTTCAGAAAAGAAAATCCGGAATAATAATGATCGATGTAGTGAAAGTGGTAATTGAAGATTGAAGAATTGAAGATTCATCCTTTTATATTATTCAATTTTTTTGTATGAACATCACTGTTGTGAACATAAAATATTTTTGGTTGTTTATTTATTAATTAAAAAAAAAATCCGTGTACAGCGAGTGTCGAGAATTAAAAAAAAAAATAAAAATCAGCGATCAACCAAACGCGCGTAATCTACCGTCTACCTCCACCTATGACGTCACGAAACCAGCGCCCAGGCCTTTTATTATAGGAGGTGTTGGTCGCGCCGATGTCGGTATGTGTGTGAACCTGGAAACCTCACGACATCGGAAGAGGCCCGGAGTTCTTTACGATGCCTGGT
This sequence comes from Pseudococcus viburni, assembly GCA_033439095.1. Lineage (NCBI taxonomy): Eukaryota > Metazoa > Arthropoda > Insecta > Hemiptera > Pseudococcidae > Pseudococcus > Pseudococcus viburni. The sequence goes on along the minus strand of JAVBJF010000693.1, from coordinate 80,359 downwards.
GCGATCGTACCGAGATACCTTTGAACGAGGAAACTCTTCTTTGGCTCGGGTCGCGCGGCATGCCAGGGTCGCATTTAGCGAAGGGTATTGAGGGGTGGTCAGCATTGCATGGATTAATTATGATTGAAGGTCGTTCGAATCGCTGGTCGAAAGTTTGAAGGTTGGAAATGCGCGATTTATTGTGTGAGGACAGTAGGCTTTGGTTTATTCAATTGGTTAGGTCTGTCTTGTCTGTCCAACTTTACCAGATCTATAGGGACTGGTAATGCAAAATTTAATTGATTTCATCTCTTGGCTTCAGCTTTTCTCCCAACAAAAGTTGACAACTTTCATTAGGAAAGTTGTATTTTGGATTAATAGGCAGTGCTATTCGCAGATCAGAGATTTCAGAAATCGCGGGTCTGCAACCTGGTGCATCGAGCGACGGTGCATTGGGGAGACAAGGAATCCCCTGCGAATGTCTGGGTCTATCGTTTGACGTTGTTGTACGATACGCTTCGGTAGCCGGTTTGCTCACACCTCCGAACGCACTGACCACGTCTTAATGGAGTTACTCTTTCGAGAGTAACAAAAATCCGGTGTATACAGGGTGTGCGTGGGATTCCGGAATCGTTTGGCACCTAGACCCCCGTATTTTGAACGCCGAGCCGCTCGCGAAGCCTGATGGTACGGCCATCGACAGAAATGTTTGATGGGTTGGGTGAGTTCAGGGCCTGCCATCGAGTTGGATGTAAGGCGGTAAACCAATGAAGGGGACCAGTCGAACAGCCTACATTGTCAGAGCATGGGTTCATCAGTCTCATCCGCACGCCCTTGGCGACCAGGCCTGCCTGGGGTGCGTCGTATAATCTCGAGTAATCGTATTATAGGCCGCCCCAAGTCTAATGTTGCAGTCTGTTAGAGTCTCATCGCAACATGGTAGTGACGGTGGTGTGAAGTAGCCTCATTGTTGAATTCGTCAACATCCCAGGCAAATGAAACGAGCAAGTGGGTGTGTTGATCAGAGTTTCTTGTGCGGCCTTTGTTGTAATTAAAGGTGTAATGCTGGCCGCTGCAAGTTTGTCTATATGGTTGGGCAAGTAGTGCGAAGGAAGCCTTCTTTGATTTTTCAAATTTTGATGGAAATTTTGAAAATCAGGTCATTTTTGGTGTTTGATATGTGGGTTGAAATTTGGGATTTTTTTGGGGTAAAATTGGGTATCTTTCAGATTTGTGACGAAATAAGTGATCTGTGTTTTAGTGGGTTTTCATTTTTTTTTTTTTTTTTTTGGTCGAAAAGCTATGTAGTTTGGTAGATCTATCAACTTCCGCATTATGGTGGTGATTGGCTCAGGTGATTTTTGAATCATACGTCGATGTATAGGAAGCCGATGTCTGGGTTTTGTCAAAGTAGGCATGTGGTGGGACCCCTGGGTATACTTAGATGTATTATTTATATTAGTACTTGTGTAATTGTGATAACCGATCAAGGTTTTTTTCACTGTCGAGCGGCCGGCAGTGTTTTTTTTAACCCAGATCGGTTAAAATTTAGAGAATAGTTTATGTACTCTTTTTTTTGCCGCCGTGTCAACGAATTAGAAGTTTGGTTTTGGTTTGTGTTTTTTTTCCTATCATCATCGAATGGGTTTTGATCCGCAGTTGTAAGGATAGGGTTTACGAATAATAGTACGTCGCCGATTCCACATTTGATGTGTATTTTCTGGTGTTTGCGATATGTTCTTGATTTGGTAAAATAAAATTCGGTTTTTGTTTACAATAAAGCAACAATTGACTAAAAGTTAGCTCAAGTTTCGTAATCAATGACTTCAAAATTTCAAATTAGGTGAAAATGGCCTTTTTTTTTTGAATCCGGTGCCGGATCTTAGTATAATTCTATAATATGAGTTAAATTTCCAATTCTGGGAAATTGCTGATGGAATATGTCGAATTTGAGATATTTTCAGTTGTAATACAGTTCGAAGGGTGAGTTTTCAATACGAATACGTCTCACTTATAATGGTGAACTAAAGAAAACAGCGAATTGCGCATCAGAAATGCCTTTTTTTATATGCGATAGACAAATTGAATACTTATCAGAAGTGATGAAAATATTTGTGAAATATTGTGCTTATTTATCGAAAATGCCGTTCATTACGTACGATCGGCAACTTGAACAACAAGAATGGTAATTATTTCAGTACACATCGAAAATGCCTGTATTGCAAGCGATAGGCAACTTGAATAACAAAAATGATATGGTTGAAACATGGTAATTATTTCATAACCTTCGAAAATGCCTTCATTACATGCGATAGGCAACTTGAATAACAAAAGTGACGTACGCAAAAAATAGATAATTATTTTATTGCATATCAAAAATGCCGTTTATTATATACGATAGGCAACTTGAATAACAAAATGGCATGCTTGAAAAATTGTAATCATTTCATTACACATTGAGAATGCCTTTTATTACATGCAATAGGCAATTTGAATAACAAAAATGATGAAAACATTAATGACATAGGTACTTACACGAAAAACAAAGTAATTTTTTCATCAAGTACACATCGAAAATGCCTTTATTACATGCGATAGGCAACTTGAATAACAGTCGAAAAATGGTCATGTCATTCAATTACTTTCCAGTTTCCGCTCCTTATTTCGTTCTCAACATGTTAGATGGCTGTACGTGTATGATTTTCAATTTTAAAATGTGTATAAAGTTATCTATCGTAATTTTTGCAGGAGATATTGATTATTCTAATCAAACAGTCTTTGTCACCTACCATGAAATTAATCGTATTCGATGTCTAAATGAAGGTTTTTGGCACAAAGAATTTGTAATGATATTCTTATTTATTTAGAACGTACGATCGATACTTATGAAGAAATGGTCATTTTTAAAGATAACTACATACGTTCAATCTTCCGTCGAAGCTTGATTGACTATAATCATATGAAATTAGGAGAGTATTTTCACGAAAATTAATGCAGTAAGTATATTAGCAACAATAATCGCCATGAATTGTTTTAGTCCATATTGACGTCTCTTTTGGTAGAAAAAATCTCATGGCAATATAATTTCGGGTGAACTAATATTCTGCGAATAAAAACCCCATCCGTATACAAATAACTTCATTGGCATCCGCACGTGATCACAACTGTAAATTTTGACATAATGGTCAAGTCGACAATCAGAACCACTCTAAAAAAAATAATAATATTTGGGATTACCGGTTACCTATTCTAAAAGGAAATCATCTAAAGCAAACATCAGCCTCCTAGCATCGATCCAACTTTAAATACTATCCCTGAAAAATGGGGTAAGTAAAAATGAAAAGTGAGTGTCATTGGTATTTTGGATAAAAACGTTCGTATTAAAACTTTTTTTTTAATTTTTCAATTTTATAAAAACATAATGTAGTTAGATTTTAAGGTCAAGTAAAAAGAAAGGTTACCATGATGTGTAGGGGGTAAAGTTTTTACTAGATCGTTTTGAAGTCTAGATACAACTTTTAAATAGTTGCCCACCTCTCTGCCTTTTTTTTAGAACAAAAATTACAAAATTTTCTTAAATTTGAGTGAAAAATTAATCTAGTTTTTTATACATGTCAAAAAGAATAAAAACAGGTAACATTAGAACTTGATATTTCTGTAACCCACCTCCTTGCCCATAAAAGAGTTATAGGTATGTCACATTGTCTCTGCAGTCTCTAGCTCTCTACATCTGGACTCTTCTTAAAGACATCTCTGAATCATTGATTTCGAATTCAACTTTGATTTTTGGTTTCAAAATATCTCCATTTTGATAATTTTATCCATCAAGAAAATTTTTTACCTTCATGAAATAATAAATCGAAAAAAATTAGGTTTATTCCAGAAAATTCGAGCCGCGTCATGAAAAAGGGTAGGTATCCTCAAAGTAATGTTACTTTTGAAAAAACATTCGTTTTTTCGCACTAAGATAGTGCCCATTTGCATTGCCAGTTAAAAAGCAGAATTGAAAACCTCAAGTCAAAAGAAAATTTATATAATTTGGAGGTTATGATTTTCTTAGGTATCAGATTCATTCAAACGCCAAAATAAAACAATTCAGGCACACGATACAAATTGTAGCAGCCAATAGCCAGTCATTAATGGTAAAAGCATGATCCATACATCCATCAGTTTTCTCGAAATGACGATTTACTGCTAATAAAAAACCAACTGAAACCTACTAAAACAAAAAATCAATAGGTACTTAAATAGTACAACTATAAATGTAATAAACTCACTTGTAAAATAAGAGAAAGAATGATTAATCCTATCATCACTGTAGCGTATGATTTTTCGTTGGTATGAAATTCTTGAATTTCCTGTTTCAGCCTTTTGGCATGTTCAGTGAACATTCCAATATCCAACATCGCCTGAGCAATGGTTTTTCTCATCAAAAAATAGTCTCTATTATTTACAGCCATTGTAATCTATGAAAAATATACAAATGAACAACGAATGAGCAATAACTCGTATCGAATTACCATTGAAGAAATAACGCGATATTGTAAATAATCAAATCATTCATGTTGAATTTTATAATTTCGAAAAAAAAACATACGATGTTGAAAATGTCCACGATATCGATGATGCAATTTGTATAATTGATTGATTCACAATTATCGCTGAAAAATACGGAAAATAATCAACGCAATTTTTCCAAAAAAAAAAACTTATTTAATGTATCAAAACATAACAGAACATATCACATTAGGTATATGATTTGTTGACATATTTTTATGCAAAAAAGTTACACGTGATAGGCAAGGTACATACCCATAATTATTTTTTAGAACAACTCAACAATAAAATAATTAAACGTAGAATACCAAAGTTAATACACTTGAAAAAAATACCTACCTGCTGGATACAGTTTTTTTTGCCTTAGCAGATAAAACGAGTAATTTAAAACCATAAAATAATCCTTATAATTAATAAAAAGAAACGTATCACTTACGCAGGTTAAATTTCCAACATAATGATCCATAAAACAAAATTCAGCTCATTTCAAAACGTAATTTAAATTATAGGTTTACCTACTGATATCATGCGCATAACTGATTTATCTCGTGATTTGTCGACGCTTTGGTTCCATTTTTTGTGTGATAATCTTTCAACGACTTTTTATGGAAAGTGAGCTCATTTCTTAAGTTGGCTTCGATATTCATTCGTTCTTCGTCGTTACTTTCGAGTTTTAGAAAATGTTCACCCTAAAAAAAACATCACTGGGTTTTATTTTTCAATTTCCAAAATTGATTGATCTTCGATAGAAAAATTTACCTCCATTAACGTATTTTCATTAGCAACGAGACGAGCATTTGGATAATTATTATTATTGTTCATCCAGGCTGTATCGTAGAGTAGACATTTATTCAGATTCTGATCGTAATTCGAGCCGTCAATGGTTCTGTTCATTTGTTCAACCATCTAAAAATTTAAAGGATTAGTAAAAATAAACGATAAAAAATTTAATTAAAAAAAGGAAAACTTACATGACCCTCCAAACCATTAATTTGGCGTTTTAATGGTAACTCATTGCAAAAAGTTTCGTTGAAGTAGTTACGATGGAAGGATTTCTTTTCCGATGGTTTATGAGTTGAATCACAAGTATTTCGGTCAGGAATTGATCTGATGTTACGATCTGATTTCATAGTATCCATTTTGTTCCGTTCCACTGAAGAATAAAAAAGAAACAATCAAATACATACATACAGATATTCAAGAAGTCTTACAATGGCTTATAATTATCAACAAATGAAGAGAAGAAAGTGGTTCTAACAGTTTTGGATTTTCTCTGACTGGTATTTTCAATAGAAGCGAAAAATTTTCTGATCCTACGTACAGGGTGTCCAAAAAATCGGAAAATGTTATTTTTCTCCAAAGATTAAAATTGAAAGATTTTTTTAACTCGACATATTTTCTTGAGAGATCACAAAAAGAAATTCTGAGGAATGTAATTTTGCATCAATTTAGTCTGAAAAACCTTCGTGAGGGAAAGGGGATTAGCATAAAAATCACACACGTTTTGCTTCAAAACAATTTTTTTTAAATTTGGAGGGGGAGGGGCGCTCGTCGAAAAAAGGTCAAACAAAAGCGGCAGAATATTTTTAAAAAATACATCATTTTTAATCCTAATTTTTTTCCACGTCACAGCGAAGAGAAGCTACAATATATTTTTTTGAAAAGAGAAAATTCATGATAATTTTTCATAGTATTGCAATTTGTCAAGTGATCGAGAGCTGCTAAATGTATTTCAAAAACGCATGTTTCATAAAAAATTCTTTACGCTGAATTATCTTCAAACTGAATTAAAACACTCCTCTCATTTAAATTTCAAAAGAAAAAGCACGTTGATAGAACCAAAAAATTGCACTTTCAGTGAAAGGATTAATCAAGGAAACTTTAAAACTTCTAAAACCACTCTGTAATCTTCATCCACTGAAAAATGATCACGGTGTACGACTTTCTGACGATAATTTTCAAAAATTAGCGTAAAATATTGAGATATATACTTGAATCAGGCATAGAGTTTTCTCTATTAGCCTCAAATGCGGCAATAGTTGATTCGATCATTTTACACTTGGCAGCTTTCGTAATTCGATCCTGTTGATTTTTCAAAAACCTGTGGAACACCAATTTTACAGCTCGTCGAGTATCATTCGTAGCGCCATAAGTTTCCATAACGTAATCTAAAATCAAATTGCACGATTAATTGATAAAAAAGAAACCATTAGAAAAAAGATAAGGAATAATTACTTTGAATCGAGTTGAAAATTTCCGTCTTTTCTATACTTCGTTTACCACAGGTACCAGTAAGATTATACAATCCTCCTATTTCATTGCCTAAGGCTTCTTTCAATATCAATTTCAACTTCTCGTTCAGGCCGATACCTCTGGAACTACAATGTCGTAATAGTGTTCTCTGAAATCACGCGTTCGATATTAAAATCACGCGGAAAATTATGAAAAATTATAAAATAGGCAAATAAAATACTAACAAATTCATTGAGATATTCAACATTCGTCAGTTTCTGATTAACGGATTCGACATCACTGACAGAAGTAACAGGTAGCCCAAGACCGCTTCGCCAAGTAACCGTTTTATCATCGACAGCAGGAGGGTCTTCTTTGGGAATTTTTCTTTTATTCTGGCAAATATTTTTAATCGTAGTACTGATATCGTTATGAGTGCAAGATTTAATTCCAGGACGTTCGGTCAAATCAGTCAGCACGTTTTGTATTTCGTCTGCGAAACATAGGTAAAGGTAACCTTTTGATTATCGCGTATAAATGAAGAATTAATCAAGGTGAATGATTTTCCACGCTACGTACCAACTTTCGTCTCTAAACGTTGAATACTTTCCATAACTTGGCATAACATGTGGAAGATACTGATATCGCTATTGAAGCCGATATTATTATTCATATTTTTTGGCATTTTTGGTACTTGCTCACTGGTCATTTGGGCCGAATGTTTGGCAGGTGGCCTATCACATAAATTATTTGATAAAAAACTACAATGTGATGCTTCGGATGATGTGTTTCCTATGCTGTTTTCATCGAAAGCGAATCCTTCTTCTGAGATGATGGAATTTAACTCTTGTTCAAGGATTTTTCTCATGATTACCTTCGATTAATCTGACGAACAAAACAAATCATCAATATGTTACAGAAATAATCCTCAGAAGACCTGAATATCTTTCGAAATATAAATAATCGTTTGTATGCCTAGTCAGTAATCTACATTTTCATGTGATACTTTCCAGAAGCATCCTTGAACGAAATCATTTCACAATTATGTCAACCTTATTATACCGTAATCTGGACCACATTACTTACATTAATAAAAATCGATACAGGAACCCACCTTTGGTCCACGCATTTACGAATTGTTCGCCAATTTTATCGAGCTGGATGAATATAAATTCTAGATTCCGAATGGAACAGATTCTAAAAATAAATCAACAAATTGTAACACCGAAATTTCAAATGACCTCCTGCTTGGAATCTAAACCACGTTGTTGAAGATTAAATTGAGCTCGTGAAATTCCAGAATATCGCGTAAAAAACTCAACTAATATAAAAATAAATTAAACTTGAACTAATAAAATCTGTAGAAATAAAAAGTGAGATGAAAAAAACAAAAGTTATCAAAATCTACATCTGGCTAGTGCCAGCGCTCCTAGAACTCGAACACAAATCATTCAACTACAAATCAAAACACTTTGATAAGGAAAATTGATAATGCGGTGAAATTTTAATTTTTTTATTCTCACGTGAAATTAATTACATCCTGTTTCATGTGGAAATAATTAATAATTCGAGAACCTATTTCAATAAAGAAGTAGAAAATGTTAAAAAGACAGTTCGGTTATTTCATTTTTAAAAGATACGCGAGTGCTAGACCTTCGATAAATTCAAATCAAGATGAGAATATTCCACCGAAACCGAACAAACATGTTTTTAAGAAAAAGTTGTTTGCTACTCATGCCGAATTGGCTAAAAATTTAGTAGAAAATTGCATCCACAACGAAAATGGTAAATATATTACTCGTTGGTATGAATTTTATTGATTATTTATTCTATGATCAAACTCATCCTGTTATTGCTTCATCTCAGGTTTAATAATATTGAATAAACCTTACGGATTGAAAAAAGAACGAAGAGAAGAAGGTCATAAAGATATGCAAATTGTTCGAAATCCTTCAGTCGCCAACATCGACCATTTAAGCTTCACCGAAGTTCTCCCACAATTGAGTAAAAAATTATCAGTTGATAAATTGAACCTAGTCAAGCTTCCCGAAAGGTTGGTAGAAATCTCGCATCTTAAACATATTTGATTTCAAAATTGGCTAAAACTTGTCTCTCGACTGTTCCAGATATATCTCAGGAATTTCCATTCTTAGTTCTAATGAAATGGCCACACGGAGAATTTCAAACTGTGTTGGAAGTCATACCAGTCAACCATATACCTATTTGGCATTATGTTTAGGAATACCTAAAGTAGAAGAAAATGACGTCAAACTTGGTATCACGATGAAAATCCAGAAGATTACAAAAAAAGTAAGTATTTGAAATCGAGTTCATAATTTAAAATGACAGTGGCGTGGACAAATTAAATTATGGGATGGGGAGGGGGTTATCTTTCTATTTGAGGCTTTAAAGTTTGAGGGACCTCTCAAATTTTTCCAACGTTTTTTCTACACCAAAATTTTTTAAAGCTTTTTCAAATTTTAGAAATTTCTGTCCGAGTTAAAATTTTTTCCAATTTTTTTAACTCGACTGGACGTTGAAGAAAATTTATAATTTTACAATTAAATGATCAATTCTCCAATTTCGTAGACGTTCTTTAAGGTGAAAAAATTGCAGAGTTGAAAGCAATTTTTAAAAAATTAATCTTGGAAACATTTGTTTTAATTTGGAAAAACTACAGAAATCTGAATTTAAAAATTTTAAAGCAGGGAAAAATTCAGAAAAAATTACAAATTATTTTTTACAGGCAGTATTCGTCGATAAATACAGCGTGAATGATTCGAAAAAACAGAAGGTGTTTCCGTTACATGTGCGTCATCGAATTCTAAGTGTAAACGAAGAGCTGAAAGTATCTCTGGTGGAAATGACAATCAATCGTAATAAATGGCATTGTTTGCGACTCTACTGTGCTACGTATTTATTCGCTCCTTGTCTGGGTGATTGCATAATGGGTCCTAGAGTAAGGTACATCAACGATATGCCTGTCCTAGTCGATCCCTTTAGTCCTGTGACAAATTCTGGTCCGGTATGTATCAAAATTGCCATCAAGTAGAACTAATTCAATTAACCTATTTATTCGATTTGTTTCTGTTGCAGATCCTATCTGATAAGGTATTAGATGCATTACAAATTAAAAGCCATGATCAGAAGTCGATACCTCTTCATATGCATTTGACACGACTTGATTTAGAACGTTATGGCAAAAATGGTCAAGTTTTCATTGCTAAACCTCCGGAACATTTTCTATGGTCTTGTCAACAGTTGGGAATTTCTGTACCTGAACATTATTTAGAAAATTCTTCGTCTTCATTTCGAGAGTCCGAATCTGAAGAATCTGACAATGTGATTGAATTATAAACTTTGTAGAACGTTTTACATAATACATGTTATTTTTTCATTTTTTTTCATTGATTTTTCATCGAATAATTTAATACTTCGAAATTAGGCATTTTTTAAATCTAGAAATATGTATCGACAGATTACGAGTCTCTCGATTCTTAAATACTGATTTATTCATCGCATAATTTGACAAATATAAAACAAAATTGAAATTAAGAAACTATTTATTTTAAATAAAAAGGGAAAACAAAAAAAAGGGGGAAATAAAAAAAATAATAATTTCATATCTTAAGCGCACTGCGCAATACTTACACGATATAAAATATTACAATTATTTATACAAATTAGCGCCACACTCTGTTGAAATCAAACCACTTATTCGAAATTAGCGCTGAACATATTTAACGCATCGAACGACGTAGACGCATTTTCATCCAACATTTGCATAACCATCATGTCGGAAAGCTCATGAGGAGGTCCACTGGGATTCGTTGAAACGGACACGGGATGACTGGCAGGACTATTCGTATTGCCACCGGGTTCTGCGGTTTGACCTTGCCAACCCCATAAACCTAAGTCATCGAAATAATTAATACACAGCGGTGTGAAAACGATAGCGTAGTATTGGACTACAAACCTGTATTGGCCGGAGCTCCAGCGCTGTGATACGAAGCTGCGGCATTTTGCCTGATACCAGTATTCAACTGTGTGTAGGTTGGCCCGTTTGGAGACCGAGATGGACTGAGCTGATTGTACTGATAACCTTCGGTTACTGGCTGTTGCTAATTCAAAAAAATATCGTATGAGATTTGACAAATGATTGAGAAATTTTTTTAAAAATGAATATTATTAATGATTAGGGCTGCGATTTTTATGCGCTATCAAATCGATTATAAGCGCTTATAAAAAGCGATTAAAATTGCCTAAAAAAGCATTTATATGCGCTATCAAACCCCACCATGCAGCATATCAAAATGTAGGTATTTTTAATCTGAATGCGGAAATGCTTTCAAAATTACTAAATTAGAATAAGGAAAGAAGTAAAGTGAGAAAATCATCGAACTTTTATAAAATTATGAATTATGAGAAGAAAAAACATCGAACTTTTTATTTTAAAATTTTCGTGAAAACGATGCGACTACAAATCGAAAACTCGTTCGACAAGTCACAGACAAAATCTTGATTTTTTTTTTTAATTTTGAAGAGTTGATTTTTTTTAAGCTCAAAATTTCAACTTTTATGCTGTTTTTTAGTGATTTTTTTTCAAATATGCAAGAACGGTCGAAATAAGCGTTAAATAAGCGGTTTAAGGGCCTTTTTTTGACTAAAATAAGCATTTTCAAGCAATTACGTTGAAATAAGCAAAAATATGCGATATCAAATTGCATAATTCGGCGTAGAAATGCATGAATCGCAAAAGAAACCATAGTATGCGGTATCTACTATCACACTATCAAATATGCGATATCATAAAAATCTCAGCCCTATTAATGATACTTGAAGGCATTCAAATTTTCGTAGTCATACTCGTAAGATCACATGTAGTTAATATCATTTCATATTGAAGTCAACTATTGAGGAGCAGGGGGAGGAGGGAACATAAAATATCTCGATATTCTCAAAAAGTACTGTGGGTTACATTTTTCAACAAATAAAAGAAATCAAAATGTTTTTAGCAGTCTTAGATTTACTCTGACTGATCCTTTCATTGAAAGTGAAAATTTTTCAAGTTCTGTCCACAGGGTGTCCAAAAAATCACAAAACGTGATTTTTTCTCAAGAAATTTAAATAGAAAAAGGGTGTTTTAATTCGGTTTAGGAATGGTACGAAGTGAGGCTTTTCTTATTAAATGCATTTTTGAAATCAGTTCAGTGGTTTTCAACCAGATACTAACAATACTTCGCGAAATGATGACAAATGCTTATTTTTCCCCCTTCTCTCCTCACAAGAGAGCTACCCTAGGTCTGACACGCCAAATTGAAAATTTTTTCACAGGCTTGCAGAGCATCACAAGAAACTTCCACAGCCAAAATTTTAGCCCCTCAAGTTGACTTGAGGTGGAGTTATGGGGGTTTGATTTAAGAAAAATCGCCCAATAGGTACATCGCAAGAACTACAAAAATCTAAATTTTTCGCCCCCATATGGCATTTAGGAGATAAATTTTCTGCGACTATCCCATCTCCAGATAGCCTACATATATCGCGGGTAGATCGTGGTAGAAAATTCATTTCCTAAATGCCATATGAGGGTGAAAAATTTAGATTTTTGTAGTTCTTTCGGTGTACCAATAAATTGGATGATTTTTCTAAATTCAACCCTTCATAACTCCACCCCAAGTCAACTTTAGGGGCCAAAGTTTTGGCTGTGGAAGTTTCTTGTCATGATGTACAAGTCTGCGAGAAAAATTACCAATTTGGCGTATCAGACCTCGGGTAGCTCCCTTGTTAGTAAAATTGTAGAAATTTTGGAAAGAAAATGATGGGTTTTCAATACTCTACAATAAGTTAATTATTTTGCCTTTTTTTTCTAAAAATGAATTGGAAGGAGGTACAGGTAGTCAAGAAATTACGTCTAAACTGCAAAAGGACTTGGTAAAAATTCCCCCTTTCCGAATCATCAAGTTACCTTTGCCCAATTGCTCTTTAAATTTGACTATAGGTATGTAAATTGGTTTCAAAAAAAGGGGGTGACTAAACAAATTATTTCATTATATTTTTATTTCAAAAAGAAATTGATAAAATAAAAAAAACTGGTTTAAAAACCCGGATTTTGCTTCAAATGCTTTAAAAATACTCCTCATTTTCACTGAACATTCTGATGAAAAGTTTACTAGGTATTCAATAAAGTCAACTTGAAAACCGTATCATATTTCCAAACGCTCCAAAAAAGGCTTTAATAAACCCGAAAAAGATGAAAATTTCAAATTTTTTTTATTTCAAATTTGATTTTAATGTGAAATTTTGCGAAAAAATTGAAGAAATCGGTTAGAAAATCGTATCATGCCTTAAATTTACCTAAAAAAAACAACCTCAAAATTTTGAAATTTAAAAAAAAAGTAAATCAGAATTTGCACATATTTCTAGTTTAGAGTCCATTTCGAGGCAATCGAGAGACATGATACCTACGGTTATCAATATAATTGAAAAAGTCATCAGGCATCAGTGCTCACTTTTCACTGTCATCCCATTTTCTAGAAATAGGTGCTTGGAAAAAATCACTATCCTCATGTTTTTAATTCCCAATAAAAATTTGAAAAAAATGAAAGTCTTAGATTATTTTGATCAAAAAAATAATCGGCAACGATTTTTCACCATTTCATGATTTCCTCAATTTTGAGAGAAAGAAAGTAATATATGTGTATACTTTTTTCATTTCTGAAAATGCTCAAAAAAAGGTGGAGAAGGAGGGGGGTGTGTAGAAAATCCCCAGCGAGGGTTTTTGTGTAAGTAAGAGTATTTAAATTTTTTTACAAGAAAATTTGGTAAATTATTAAAATTTTCAAGTTTTCAACATTTTTTGAGCATGGTCAAATTTAAAGAGTAATTCGACAGGGGTAAAAATCAAGTCATAGAAGTAAAAATTTTTAGTTTTTTTTTTAGGCCTGGACCCAAATTCCTGACTACCCTTCCAATTTTCATTAAAAAAAGAAGGTAAAAACGATTTACCATATCCTATCTCTATTTGAATCTTTTTTCACATCGTAATTTCACCTATTTTTTTAACCCAAGTGTCCAGAAAAATGACGTACAAAAATTTCGAAACAAAATTGCAAAGGATTAATTTTCATTCTGTCTAATATACAAATGTTTTTTAGGAAAGTAAAAAATTTATTCCAATTCCACGCAATTTTTCCTCCGTGAAATTATCAATTTTTAGTGTACCTTCAATTTTTGTGTAGCCCCCCAAAAAAATGGTCTACTACCAAATGGGAACCATCGAACCTATTCAAAAGTTAAAAATGGGGTTTCTATCGATTTTTTTTTTCAAATCTGCATTTCCCAAAGAATGATTAATAACGGATTGAAAATGACAAAACCGGTTTAAAAAATCTACATCAGATAATAATTTCGTTCTTTTGAGCCGTTTCTAGACCAAATTTCAAGAAACCTCTTTCTATTTTAATTTCTAGAGTAAAACACATCTGGTAACTTTTTGGACACCGTAGATAGAACTGAAATGTTCACACCTCCGGAAAAAGCACTAGTCAAGGGAAATCTCCATCCGTTGAAAAATAAAACACACCGTACAGAAATAGCTTTCCAACAAGCTGCCCAGAATTTCAACTATTTTATCCAAAAAGTTACTCGTCGAAAAATTTACCTGCCGCAGAGTCCAAGCTGGTTGAGCGGGCGCTGGACTAGTTTTATTGATTCTATTTATGTTACTAGGAGGTTGCTGTTGTTGCGGTTGATGACTGGGAGAATTATAACTAATTGGCGACGGATTGGGATCGTAATTATACACGTTGTGAGTGCTGTTAGGCCGTTGATTGCTTCCTAAAATATTAACATAGAAATTTTTCAATAAATCTACGTTCAATATTCAAGATCACTTTGAAATTATACCCACCAATAATATGTTGAGGAGCCGGACTAATTAAATGCGACGAATAAACATCACGCCGAGTTCCACTAGGGATACTGTAATCAATACCCGGCTGTTGGCTTTGGTAGGCAACTTGACTAACACTTTCGCTGTCCGTTGTGGAATGCATACCCCTAGAAAATTCCAAAAATATGGTCAAAAATTCGTTTAAAATTTCGACTTGCTATTGAAGAGTTGACTGCTTACTTGGTGGTTACGGTATTAGTACAAACAATATATTCGATATCTTCGGTGTATGGATTGAGAAAAGCGAACGCACTGGTTCTCAAGCAAACCCATTCGCGATTTTTAGCACGAAATCTGTACAGGACGGAGACCACTTGTCCTTTCATTTTTAATACTGCGTTAAACAAGAAAAAAAATAATCAGAAGGCATATTTTAAATATAAGAAATAGGTTCACAAAAATTACTCGTACCTTCTTCGAAACTTTCCTTCATATGAGGTTGGTCTTCCGGATGAAAGAAATCGAAACACGATTTGCCCAGTAATTCAGAAGGTGTGTATCCCAATAGCTGTAAAACTCTCTGGTCAACGAAGGTAAACTTTCCATCCATCGAATGTCTCGAAATAAATTCTACAAAAAAATAATAGTCAATTTCCAAAAAATCGTAGATAATATCGAAACCAAAGGAAAACTTTATTTTACCTGAATTACTGTTTGAACCTGAGAGATCGGAGATATTTGGTGTAGAAGTAACTTGTAAACGCCCTATGGCAATCAAGCAGCAATGTGCGGAATCTTCTTCCATAATTCTTTCCATTTGTACTCCTAAAAAAATATAAAAATGAAAAAATTTAAATTATCGAAAATATTTTCATTGTTGGGAAAAAAATAATAATTTCGAAAGATCGAGTTTTCCCAGTCGCACTAATTGGATTCTAACATCTATAATATCTGGTAAAACCCAAAAGATCATTAGCATAATTCCATAATCACACCAGTTCAATTCATAGCAAGGAATAAAAGCAACAGAGCAGACATCCCAGCCAAAATTTGAGAAAAAAAGTAACTTTAGAGACCTCCGACAGTCGAAAAAGTAACCAAAAAAGTATGTAACCTTTTTTAAATTTTAATTCATGATTTCACCTAGAAAATGCAAAAAAGTCATTCGAATTTTTAACAAAATCAGTAATGCCATAGTATACTTTTTTCAAATCATTTTTTCAAGCAATTTTTGATTTTTTTTTAAAGCAAAATTTTTTTAAGACATTTTTTAAGCAAACCCCAAAAAAATGATTTTTTGCTCAGATTTTTGAAAAAAGTAACTTTTTTGAATGAAAAGTAACTAATAGTAACTTTTGAGTACAAAAAGTAACTAATAGTGACTTTCCTTGAAAAAAGTAACCTACTGGGATGCCTGACAGAGCCTTTGCTCATTTTACGTTCGGTGATTCTTAAAACTAATTATTAAAAATTGAATAAAGTGATACAAACCCGTTAAAGGGTTATCAAACTGACCAGAAGGAGGCCAGCTTTTAATATAACCGGTACAATGGACGACCGCGAAATTCTGTCCATCTCGCGACGGTCCAAGACTGTTACGTTGTCTTGATCGATTCAAATGGCCGGCAGCCATCGAATCGGGGCTCAAATTGCCAATTTTCATACGGCAAATGAAACCCCTTCGAGATCCCATGCAAAATCGCATCGAAGCTACAAAATTAATTTCGAATTAGACGGTTCAATTTTTTATTTCGTTATTGATTTTCAGCGATACTTACATTGGTGTCCTTCTTTTTTCACAGTGCCAGTTTTCAGATCGAGTATTCTTCCTGTATTTTGAGGCTCTTGGGTCGAAAGTTGTTCTCGTACTTTTTCTATATCTTCAGGATGCAGATGATCGAAAATAATTGAACCGAACCATTCGTTCTGATAAACAAATATATTTATTTATTAAAAAATCATACTAACGGTTGTAAAAGTAAATTTTTAATGGAAATTTTCAACAACCTGTGTATAATTTAAAACTGGGCTGATGGAATCGGATACGTATATTATGCGTCCGGAATCGCAAGTCACTACGAATAAAAATCCGTCGGCTGCTTCTAAAATTAAATGCTTCAATTCTTGATCTGTCAAAAATGACGGCTTGTAAGATCCATCGTTATTTGTATTTCCTGTGCCTGAAACAATAAAAGTAAACATTTGCGATCAGATGATTTTTAATCATCGAAGTATTGAAAAAAGTAGATCAACTTTTCATGAATATGAAATCTATCTCGAAATTTAAACAGACAACGATTTAAAAAAAAAAAAAAAAAAAAATCACTACGAATAAAGTACATTATTATATTTGTGGATTGAAACGGGTATCTACTGGACGATAAGATAGGTGAATTTGCCCCAGAGCTAAAATTCGAAACTCCAATGGATTTTGGTTTTTATTGTCTGAAAACCAAGTGGTAAAAATTTTAGCCCCTCGTCTATGTCCTCATATGAGGCAAAATGTTACTTTTTTGGCTTTTCTTAAAAAACTTTTGTTTTCGCAAGTTTTTAACTAAATGTTCTCAAACTTGCAGGAATAGTAGACCATAATATTTCAAAACTTATGTGGAATTTTTGGAAATTTTTCATTTTGGACCCCCTCATTTAAGAGTCTGCTTTTAAATTAGAAGCCCGAGTAATTGTGAAAATGTATAATTCAAAATTTCAAAGGTACAATTCTGAAAAAATTAAGGTATATACCTAGTCCACAGGTATGTATAACATGATATTTTTAAAAAGAAATTTCAAGTGATGGAACACCTCTAAAATACGAAAATCATTTTTCAGCAACGTTTTTTCATCATAAAATAATCGTTCTCGGTCGAAAACTTTTTTCTCTCAAAATATATCTCGAAAAACATTACTTACTCAATACTTGTACAATTTTCACTCGTATTCGCCTATTTTTCGTAATTTTGTAATTTTAAGTAGGTATTATAATATCGTAAGAAGGTAGATATAGGTACAGGGGTTAAAATCGAAAAATTCACATTTTTCCAGTACACTCTCATTTTGAATCAGTGAAAATTCACTGAAAAAATAGCCAGAATTAGGTTACTAAAGAATCAGTGAAATTTCACTGTCAATTAGTGAAAAACTACTGATTCAATTAGTCAATTTTCATTTTGAACCAGTAGTTTTTTCAATAAGTACTGAAATGAATCTGTAATAATTCACATTTACTGATTGAATCAGCAATTATAGAGAAAAAAATTACTGTTTCAAAATTAAAAATTCACCAATTGAATCAGTATCTGTTTTTCATTGATTTCTGCAATTACTCAATTCTGGCTATTTCATCAGTGAATTTTCACTAATTCAAATTGAGAAAGTATAAAATTGCAATATTATGAGACAATCAGCAATATACAGATTCGTATTCAGCACGTCAAATTACCCTCATAAAGAACTTTCCATTACACTTAATTTATGGCATTCGATCACATGAAATTTTTTTCGTGAAAAGTAAGCTTACTATTCATCGTTTTTTTTTAGAATTTTGTACGTATTCTGTTGAAAAACATTAAAAACTCAACACTTTCCAATTTATAAATTTATCTCTTCATTTCTGTTGGTTGGCAGTTCTTTACACACAAGTTTTTTTTGAATAGCTCCATGGGCGGTTTTAGAATTCTCTCCAGAGAGAGAAAGTAACAAAATTCAATTTTTTCAAGTCAGAAATTGAAATTTTTTCTCAAAATTTGTTGTTCTTGAAATTAGGCCAAAGTATAAAAAACCGAAGTTTATGGAATAAATTTTCAAAATGACGATGACGTGGATTTTGAAAGAATTTTGAATACGGAGTATATTTTATACAAATGAAAACAAAAATACGGCCCGATCATAGGGTGAATTTTTTTTTCAAATTACGGTTGAAAAACAAAAAATAATCATTTTTTATCTCGTAAGCAATTTTTGACCGTTGGAAGATGCTCTATTCCCGTCGATCTGGAAAAAGGCGTCATATTACTTCATTTTTCATTGAAATACTTTTTCTTGGCAATGGGGCGATCTTTCCAAGAGGGGCGAATATACCCCCAAATCATCACCTCCCCCAACTGCTCTTGGAATGTTGCATTTCCTGGCAAAATATTGCTTTCAAAAAAGTAGTAATTTTTGGTTCGAGTGAATTTTTCTGGGTAATTGGTTACAAAAATTCCGAATAAAAATTCAAAAAAAGGAAATTAATTTTTTACTGCATATTCCGATAGTAGTACGGGTGTTGCTAAACATTACATTCAAGGATGAACAATTCGATCTAAACTTTTAAAAACTGTGTCAAGAGTACTAAAAAAAACATTGTGCCTGAGTGAAAATTTTTGCAAACAAGAACGTCCAAAAGCTGAAATTTCAATACTTTTTTTCAGCATTCAGTTGTACAAGAGGGGAAAGATAGAGACTTCGTATCCTTTCCCAGGCGTGGCACGATGGGGTAATACCCCTCCAGTCGATTTCCAGTCGGCAATTCGGGAAAATTTAGAAAATTTCGAGTAATTCGGCAAAATCTTAGAAATTTTGGCAAATTAAAAAAGCGTTCGTAAATTCTGCAGAATAAGTAATGAAAAACTGAGCCTTTTAAAATTTCAAGTTTACTGTCCTCTTTCAGAAATCACAATCCAATTAACTCTAAAATTACTTACTATCCAAAGCTAAATTTTTCAAAAATTTCGGCCTCGCTGCGCTCGGCCTCATTGAATTTTTTCTTCCATAATTTCAAAACAGTCCAAATCCTACAAAAATGATTTTTTCGTATTTTTCCTCAAAATTATTCCAACTAATTTTATCAAATTTTTTACCATTAAAACTCATTTCCAATGTTTTTTTTTTTTTTTAAAATCATTTTTAAGGAAAATTGGCCGATTTTTCATTCAAATTAATTAAGTAATTTAAAACATTGTTTTATTGCATTTTGAATTTAAGGCCTTCTACTTAAAATTTCCTCCCTCGCTTCGCTCGGGCCAAATTTATTTCTCTCATATTCACATTGAAACTACAATCTTCTAAATCAAGTAGGCTAAGGAAATTTAATCGGTTTTTTCAACTACGTAAAATGAAATTACCGAGGAACCGAGGAAAAAATTCAGGCATGGGCAGGGATGAGCAAGAATGGCTCTTAATAATGGAAATATATTCGAAAACCCAAGGAATAATATCCAGGCGCGAGCAAGATTAAAAATCGACTTAATCTTGAACACGATGTTACTTTTCAAGTTTTTGTTACGTTGATCTCTAAAAATTGTGTTTTCCCCTGTCCATAATGTTGCTTCGCATTGTTTTTGCAAAAAATTCTCGAATTTTTGAATTCTTATTCGGCCATTTTGAATTTTTCATTCGGCATTTTTGAACGTCATACCCCAAAAATTTGTGTTCGAACCGCCTCTGCCTTTACCCCAAAGAAAATTAAGATAAAATTTTTGAATTTGCATAACAGATTTCTCAATCATAAATTCATCATCGTCGTAGGCAAAGAATATCTTCATTAATAATAATTTACATTTCTGTTCATCAAATTTCTCTAGATTCACAAAAAATTTCATTAGTTTCAAAAACATCAAGTAATTGATGGATTTCCCTGATTCTAAAATTTTGCCAAATCCAACCTAAATTTTAACGAATTTACTTCAAATTCAACGAAATTGTCAATGTGAAATGTACAATGGCTTTCCCCTCCCTCCCATATACTCGCCCCAACTCTATTATTTTGATTTTTTAATTAAAGTAGCTCATCTTATGGTTTCCAGGGACAGACGTAATTTTTCAATTTTTTTAGTAAAAAAAATTTTTTTGTTCGGAATTTTTCATTAAAATTGTCAAACCGTTGATTTTGCCTACGTTCTCCTTTGCAATATTTGGCGTAAAAAAATATATTACAATGAGATTCAACTATTTTCCAATACATGGTGTCCACCATTATTTCAGAAATGATTTTCCCTGACTTTTCCAGGTTTTCCAGACCAATTTTTCGAATTTTTCCAGACCTTATAAATATGATATTCGTAAACCAGGGAAAGGGGGGGGGGTAATTTTTTCGCGTGATGTACTTACATCCCGAAATTTTGTATAAAAATGATATAAAATGCATAGGGTCTTACGATTTTTTTTAAAAAAAATCACTAGATACTTTTTACGAGATCTTTAGATGCCCTTCTTCGGGTCAAAAAAAATATTCAAATTCAATTCTGAAAATTTTTCCACCCATCCAACTCCCCCTCGCCACAAAAATTTGAAAATTTGAATTTATTACCTACAGAAAAAATTTAAATAAAAAGGAAAAACGAAGTATCCCCATGCAAAATTAAGTTTTGAAAAATGAAAAAAATTATGCCAGGGTGTTTACCAAATTGAGCGAATAAAAATTCGGATTTTTCCGGGCGAAAAATTCAAAATTGTCTTCACATTTCATTCCCCCCCTTCCCCTCTAAAATGAAAAACACTTGTCTCAAAATTTATAAATTCACGCAATCCCTTGCAATTTTTTAGTTTGTACCAATATATGAAAAAGTGAATGAAAAGGTAAAATATAAATCATTTTATGAAAATATATAAATGTATTTAGCCCGAGCGAAGCGAGGGCGAAAATTTTTGCGAAAAAAGATCTTCAAAAGATGAAAATTCACCACTTTTCCCTCATTCATGTTTTCTAAAACATGGCCAATAATTTCGATTTTTGTTCCATTCCCTCCCTTTTTTTCAACATCGTGGTCGTAGGGGCATCATGACGTTTCTTTCTCATTACAGCTCATTAAAAAGTAAGTTTCCAAGAAACTTAAGATTAAAAATAAATTTTGTAGAAAGAAAAAGTGTAAATTACCCCGAGCGTAGCGAGGGAAATTTTTTTGGATAATTCATAATTCAATGGACAAAGACATGTATTTTAAATATGTATCAATTTTATTGTACATTACGACCGACAAAAAATGATGAATAAGACAATAACTGGATAAAAGATGTAATAATTTGGCCCGAGCGGAGCGAGGGCGAAATTTTTTGAAAAATTTATAATAAAATAAGCAAAAAAACATTTTTCTAAATGATTTACATTTTTTGGGATTTTCGAAAAATTCCAGAGAAAATTCCAAAATTCCCTGACTTTTCCCTGACTTTTCCAGACCACCAAAATTCCCTGACTTTTCCCGGTTTTCCCGGTTTTCCAGAGAATGGACACCATGCGAATAGTACATATTTGGTCCCTACAAAATGCAATATAGGCAAAAAATACCCATACGTATGATTTTTCTAGTGATCATCTAAAGAATTTTTTTGGGGGAAAATATTATCGCAGAACAGTTTTGAATAAAATTCATTCAATTGTGGCCCTTAATTTTTTTTGGAGGGGAGGGGGTATTTCAAAATCGCTACAACTGAAAACTAGGCAATTTAACGTTTCCTGTTGGTACCTACTACCTAGTTACCTACACAAAATTTTTAATTTTTTGATGTTTTTTTTCTAGGCCGATACCTACCCGATATTCTCTATACGACCTAAAAAATGAATTTCAATAAATCATTTTTCTTTCACAAATAAATATTTTTTTCAATTTTTGGAAAAATTATCATTTTTTTAATAAATTGAGACGCAGCCAGGGATACCCGACCATATGTCGGAAAATTTTTTTTCATTTTTTTGACTCTTTAAATAGTACAGACTTGTACCTTTCGAATAGCACAAACCACATTAAAAAAGGTTGAGAAATGAATTTTCTATGATTTTTCAAAGTTTACCAAAAAATGATTTTCAAAAATCAAAGTTTTGAGAAAAACGCAAAACAAAATTTGGAACTGTTTTCAATGAATAAAAAAAAAATTATGTTCTGTAAACGACTTTTCTCATCGGAAATGGTTTATTTACGTCCTCTTACATCACTTTAGGTCATTGACCCCTTCCAGAAGTTGCCGGCATCGAAAATCAAAACCATACCATATGTCGGGAATCATCTTTTTTCAAGAAATAATGACATTTTTGGTACAAAATTTGTTTTCTTAAAAATCGTACACCACTGTAGTTCATTAAAACGAACCTGAAATTACGTGCATTGAGAAATGAAATCATAGTGCAAGTCAAACAACTTTACAAACCAAACGGTGAAAATCATGCTTTGAAAATTAGTGTTCAACAAATATCCGGATAATCGAAATGAATTGTTTCAAAAGGAAAAAATTGAATTTTCGATTTCGATAATCGATTTTTCAATTTCGATAATCGATTCTTCGATTTCGATAATCGACCTTTAAATTTTGTGAGGGTTCGTGAAAGAATTCGGGGACTCTCAGAAAAGTTCAACCGTTTTCGGGATGTTTTCGGAGCTGTTCGGCAATTTCCGTGTGATACCCGGATAATCCAAATAGTATTTGGTATTTGGATATTCGGATATTTTTTGAACACTACTACGTTTCAATAATAATGAAAGTTGTAAATTTTAACATATTTTTATAAAATTCCGACATATGGTATGGTTTCAATTTCTCAGAGGCCTTCAGCAAAATTCGTTTTTTTAACCAAGAAGATGACACTTTTGGGACCTGAACCTATTCTCATATGAAAGTAGAGGGTTCATAGTATACAAATTGATAAAAAAAAAATTTCCATATTTTTGGTCATTTTTTCTTAATTTGCGTTTTTCTCGAAATTTACTTTTCCGACATATGGTCGGTATCCCTGGCTGCGTCTCAATTATTCATCGAAAATATGTAAATTAAATTCAAGCAATTTTCAGCAACTTTTCATCTTTTGGTACAGTGATCTCATAAAATACAACTAATATTTGAAATGCAATTTTTTCCACGAATTCATTTACGAACTTTTTTTTGCATTTGAAAATGAAATGGATACGATATTCAAGTTAACTCGAGTACATCGATATCGATATACATCGTAATCGTAACGTTACATAGTTTCGAGAACATTCATCCATAATTGTAAAAATCTAATTGCGAGTTAGTTACTTACATTTTTTCACGATAATTTTTTTCGTATGGAAATCTTAATCTATTTTTCCCGCTATTAAGAAACAAGAAACGTGACAATTGTACCGATTTGAATAATTTATGAGTACTTTACATCGCCATTTACATATTTTTTTCATTTTTCGATTTCGTTTTCATTTAAATAACATTCTCGCGTCATGTTTCCAATCAACAGAAGAGCAAAATCTTCATCAAAGTCGATTGCGGTAAACAATTCATGATGAAATATTTTTATTCAACAGGTCATCGAATGCTTGGTGATTTTCTCCTACCAACCAAGTAGGTAAGGTACCAAAGTAAGCAGGACAATATTACGCGTTTCATTAACAATATAAAAATCGTGCTTTAAATTTTAAACAATGATACACCGGTCAACACTACACATCATAACTCTCTCTGCGAGTAGACAAAAGGAGCCACCGGATGTACTATTTTTACCAACACTCCATCTACCCTTTCAAGGCGTATACGTTCAAGCAAGATAAAAGGAAATGAAATATTACTCCTTTCCAGTTACTTATGCAGGTATGATTGGAATTTCAACGAAAATTTAATTAGGCATTATTTTTGGTCGTCGAAAATACACCCGAATTCGCATTCACCAGGTATTAAGGCACCTATCATCATTTTCGACGAAAATATTTTCCATTATGACGTTTAAGAAATAATTGACCATAGGTATGGGCTATCGCCATACGTATAGACAAAATATCTCATTCACGACAGCTTTTTTATCGTTCGACTCTAGACTAGTGGTCGTGGAGAATAACAGAATATCACAGCTTAATTCGTTCCGCCTAATTGACTCGTTCTCACTTCGTCATAAATATAAATCGCGCGCGTACGCAATATAATTTTGAGCCACCTTGTTTAAATTAGAGTTAGACTACGTCTACGTAGTACGTAGATCATACCACTATAACAATTGTTTAAAAAATAAGGGGGGACAGAAAAATGCGAAGTTTGTTGTTAATTATGCACGTGTTCCAAATGACACTTAACGTACTATAAAATTGCTTTCCGAGAAATTTTCTTCATAATTCGAAAATATATCAGCTCTGTGAGCTCATAAACTAATACAATTCGCTCTCGCGTGCATCGATACTATGCTGGAATAATCAATATTATAAGTTATTTCAATCGATGACCCTAAACATGACGTTAATATTTGCACTGCTGTGTGAATTTATGGACATTTCTCTCCTCGGTACGAGTAATTATTACAGTTTTTAAATCTCGAACATATGGGGATTTAGTTTTTATTGGGAATTCAATCAGTAGGTATTTGCAGGCATCATAGCGAAATTTCGAAGAAAAAAAGTGACTTTTTTTGAGCAAAAGTGACCAAAAAGTAACCAAAAGTAACCAAAAATTCGATTTTTTCGGGGGAATTTTTTTACAGTTTTTTTGAGGGGGGGGGGGATTTTTTTTGTAGTTTTCTGCAAACATTTCAAAGATAGGTAAATCAACTGAAACGGCGTGAATAATTTCATTCCAAGTATCATAGCGAAATTCTATCAAAATTAAGTAACTTTTAGTAACTTTTTTCGAACAAGAAGTAACCAAAAAGTAATCAAAAAATGAGCAAAATGTAACCAAAAATTCAATTTTTTAGATGAGGGAGGTAATTTTTTTTGAAGTGTCCTGCAATCATTTTAAAGATAAACTGAAACGACCGACGTGAATAATTTTATTAAATTCCTTCGTCAAAACTATAGACAAATAATAATTACATTACGGTTGTAACACACAGTGTTGCCGAATTTTAATGTTGAAAAGTTTCCAAAAATGTTCCGGAATTCGTGAAAAGTTCTGGTGTTTTATTTCATCACCACTATAGCTAAAAAAAAGAGGGCTGAGAATTCAAGAAAAAATGTGGAGAGGGGGTCAAAATTCAATGGTAATCTAACAATCGATTTTTTTTTTAGTGGCACTTTAGGAGGCAGATATACATAACTAATTTAATTATGCAGATTTGAGCAAAGAAAAATTGAAAAATGACGAGATTTTTGGAACAAACAATTAATATATGACCTATATAGGTATTGGGTATCTACTCTCTAAATCTAAATCAGTCAATTTTCGTAAAACTGTGCCTTTTAGAATCAGTGAAATGAATTTATTTGAAAATCTGTGATATTTCAATTGTTTAATTGATTTATTTTAGTCGAAATTACTGATTTATTCTGTCAAATGGGGAATTGACTCAAAAATCAATTACTTTACTGATTTAAAAAAACAGAATTTTTTCAAATTTATAAATATAATTAATAATTATTGAAATGAAATACTGATGGAGCGAAGCAAGGACAATCTTTTTTGAAAAATCATTATCAACTTTCAATTTTTTTTCTTCAAGAATTTTGAAAAATAGCAATTTTTACGTGAAAATTTAAATTTTTGCTTGAAAATGTGAAAAAAAGTGACTCTGGGAGGAAAAAGTGACTTTTAGTGACCTTTGGATGAAAAAAGTGACTTTCAGTGACTAAAGTCGAAAAAAGTGACCTGCTATGATGCCTGTATTTGTTTAATACCGAAATCATTTAGAAAAGAAATTCATAAAAACTGGAATCCAATATTTTTTAAAGTAGGTATAATGACCGTTTTCCTCAAAATCACAGCAAATAATTAAATATTTGACTATAAAAGAATCATAAAATATCTACTTCTCTTTTCCATTTAAATATGAATATTTTGAAGATTATCCGAAATTATTTTGTGATCTAGGAAATTGGGTTCATAAGAAAAATACGATGGCATAGCGTCTACCGAATCTGAAAAATGAAAATTCTTGCTATTTACTGAATTTTTCTTGCCGTTTTTTTTTGGCAATTCAATTCTGATGAGATATTTACGAGCGAAATAAAATCATTAAGATGTATAATAAATTTTCGAAATCAGCAGGCAGGATTTTTGCAGTCCCTTTCAAACGAATTTCGCAGAGATTTTCCCCTGAGCTTTGAAAAAACATATCTTCCTCCCTACTCTCCAAAAATATTTTTTTAACTGCTAAATTTTGATTATTTTCCAATTGCAGAGTCTTTACAGCATTTCAGAAATGATTTCCCCAAACTTCCGGGTTTTTCAGACTAATTTTTCCAAATTTTCCAGACTTTTGACACATAATATTTATATAAAACATTGAGGGGGATTTTAAATTCTGTGGCGTGATCAAGGTCTAGAGCATTTTGAAAATTCACTAAGTAATTGAATCAGTAGGTTTTCATTGAAATTCTGCAATGACTCAATTCTGACGGATTCAATTTAAGAGAGTGTATCACAAAATCTTAAACTAAAAAGTATGACTTTTGTAAGACAGAATTTCAATTTTAGTAAGCATGACTTTTTTTTTTTAAAATGAGTAAAGATTTCAAAAAGGAGGTGAAATTATTTTGTCAATTTTTTTTAGATTTTTTCAATGATTTGAGCGATGAAGAATCAAAAATAATATGTTTGCTAGGAACAATTTTCTAAAATCAACATTCATATCAAGTATAGAAATTGAAAACCGTAATTTCAGGATGACCTTGTTTTCTGACTTGATTTTTGTGTATTTTCCAAATTTTTCGGACAATTTTTTTTTCAAATTTTCTACACTTTTCAAGTGAGTAAATTTCTCAAGTAATTTTCCATGAAGTGTACTTACCATTTTTTGAAAATTTTATGCGTTAAAACATTCACCAAGATTTTAAAAAGAATTTTATGAGATTTTTTTGCAAAAATGGAGAAAGAATTCTTTATTGTCGAAGTAAAGTTGAAGCGATTTTATTTTTTTGAAAAATCACGCTGAAAAAACAAAAAATGACCCTTTTCATTCGTTCTGAGAATGCTAATACTCCCTCATTTCTGAATCAGTGAAATTTATCAAAAAATCACTGAAAACAGTCAGAATTGCAGTACAGTAATAAATCAGCGAAATTTTTTTCACTGAAAGCAGGTCAGTGAAAGAAATTTACTGGAAATCAGTGAAAATTCTTGAAAACTCAGTGATATTTATGAAATTCACTGAAAAATCTGTGAAATTCTTTGAATTATCAGTGAAAAATCGTTGAAAATCAGCTGATTTTTCCTATGCTGCAATTCTGACTGTTTATCAGTGATTTTTCACTGATTCGGAATAAAAGAGTACTGCATTGAACCTATATTTTTTTCAAGTGAAGCGAGGAATAATAATACTTGAAAAAGAGTATTCAACTTCTTTTAAATTTCTTCATTCCAATTTTAAATAAAACGTGCTGGATAATTTTTTATTCAATTGTGTTTGAAAATCAAAATATTTTTTTTTTGAAAATGTATGTTTAAAACCAAAAAATGGGTAGATATTTAAAAAAAAATAAACAAGTTATTTTCGGGCTCTACATACGAGAGGAAAATGGGAAAAATCACTAATTTTTGTTGAAAATTGTGACCTTTGTACTTCTTGCAAAATCAAGGAAAGTAAATTACTTCCAAATGAAGCGAGGACAATTTTTTTTTGAAAAATTTTTAATTTAATGAACGGAGACATACAAACATTAATTTTCTTGTTGAATATACCTAGGTAACAAACGCCAAATAAAAAAAGTCATATCTTCTATTAAGGAAAGGAAGAATTTGGCCCCAGCGAAGCGAGGACAATTTTTTTTTGAAAATTTACGATAAAATGAGTAGAGACGATTTTCAGATGATTTACTCATTCTCCAGATTTTTACAAAATGTACAGCGAAAATTTTCAAAATTCCCTGACTTTCCCAGGTTTTTAAAGTTTTCCAGAAGTGGACATCCTGAATCAGTTTTTAGCTATTTTCTATAAAATTATCTCTAACAGAAACTCAGGCACTCCTTTTTGGATGAAAATACAAAAGATGTCCACAAGGATAATTCAATGGTAAGGAATTGTTCTATATTACTTTTTCATTAAAATCAGACTATCAGATACTTAAATTTTCAAAATTAAATAAAATTATTATATAAAAAATTAATAAAATTAATATAATAAATATTAAACTCAAAAAATCAAATTTTCAAAAAATATTCAATTTTAAAATTATTAAATTACGAACATATTCTTCAACGACTTGATACTAACAAAGATTATTCACAAAAACGTATGGAAATTTTCAAAAAAATTATCATTTTTCATTCCAACTTCGAAAATAGAGAGAAAACCATTAACTTAATATGCACGACAAATCTTAATAAAAACATCAACGAGAGGGCACTACAACTAAATCGCTTTCGTTACACCTTTAAAAATTCAAATACATCCACACGAAATTATCAGAGGAGGGAGGCAGGTTCTTAATAATAATCTACTCATTTCAAACATTCAAATATAATACCTAGAAGATAGAAACCGGTTACACGTGATTAAATTCTCAAACAACCCTTCTAACAAGCGTCAAAAACAACCTCGCATTCGATGATATAAAGCACCCGCGATTACATACAAAGTGTGCCGTCGAATAGTCAAGAATTTCTCGGCTGACGTGATTCGTTTGTTTAAGATGGTCTATAAGACCATATAGCTAAAGATACACGTACGTTATCTGTGAAGTTGTCACATAGCTCATTGCATATTCGAAGAATTAGTAAGAGTAATTTTTTAAAAGAAAATATCCGAAGTTATAGGTAGAATGCTATTTCCTAAAACCCACTACTTGGACTCGATTAGAATCACTAGCTTCTAATTATTATTTTTGCCGCAATGAGATTTCGGCAATAAATTTATCCTAATTTTCAAGTTCAAGATTTTTCAACCCTAATTTTTTTTCGAAATTGTATCCAAATTTAAAAGTTTTCCAACAGTGAAATTTTTTTAAACTCCAATTTACTCGAAATATTATCAATTTCATACTTTTAAAAACTTCTTCCATGAGTTGAAAGAAATTTTGAAAAACATGAAGCTGAGAATTATTTTCAATTCAAAGTTGAAAAAAAGCGAGGAAAAATTTTAGAGAAGAAATTTTAAAAATATGAAGTTGAAAAAAATTGAAAAAATCGAAGCTGGAAAAATTGTGAGAAAATTTAAATGGAAAAATTTTACAATTGGAAAAAATCTTAGTACTAGAAACGTTTTCAACGTTGATTTTTTCAATTTTTTTTCAACTTCGTATTTTTTAAGATTTCTTCCAACTCAGAAATTGTTTCCAATAATTGAAGATATGACCTGCCTAGTGGTCTAAGTGCCAAATTGTGATTTTTGAGATTGTGGGGCCATCTATTAGTATATGTGAGGCACCACATTAGTAATCTGTTTTTAGGTGCTAAAGTTCGTATGAACCGTTTTACAGACCTATCTATAGTGCTTAAAAATTCTAAAATTTTCTGGAGACTCCGAAACGTCTTGAAACTACTTTCAATCGATTTGCGATGTCAAAAATAGGATATATACCAAATTTTAGTTTTTTTTTTGTTCATTAGATCACAATTAATTTTAGTTTTTTTTTTTGTTCATTAGATCACAATTAATTTTCATTTTTGCTTAAACACATTTACCTGATTTTATGAGTGAATGACCTTTTCATACCTGCAAAGTGATCTAACTGCAGCATTTTTTTTGGAGTGCTGCAGCAGCACCGATTTTTTGTTTTTCAAAAAAAAAATATGATGTCATCAGGTGAGTGAAGTTTGACCTTTTCCATTCCCTAAAACAGATTTTAAATATTTCGCTTCCCCTCCATAGGACAGCTTTTTCTTATTTTTTCGAAATCAACTTTTTGCAGTTAGGCCACTTTGCAGGTGTTATCTTCAATTTTGAAAATTTTTCTTCCATTTTTTTCATCTATAAAATGTTTTTAATCAACAATTTCTTGAAATTTTTCAAAAAATTTTCAACTTTATATTTTTTAAGATTTTTTCCAGCTCAATATGTAATTGGAAGAAATTTTTAAAAATAATAAAAATATTAAGTTGAAATTTCAATTTTAAAAATAATTTTACTGATGAAAAAATTTTAAAATTGGATCCAGCGTTGAAAAATGAATTAGAATTATGGAAATTGAAAAAACTTGAACTTAAAATAAATTTTGGACTTAGATCGTCGAAATTCTACTTGGGGCAAAAATAATGAAGAGCTAGTTTAAAATCAAATTACAAAAATTTGTTTCGATTTGAAATCTGAAGTAACTAATATGAATTCTTATCATTTTAGGGATAAATAATTTGAGAAAATTACCTCTGAGAGCTTTCATATGAGCTACAGCCATCCTGAGTATGGTTAACTTGTCGGGTTTACGCGCTAGGGCGCTGCAGGTCGGTACCATATCCGAGAGCTCTGTGATGTAGGCTGTCATCTTGTTCCTGCGTCTTCTCTCTATTTCACAATGATTCTCCCTACAGTTGGGTCATACAAGCACACAAGCGGCAAGATATACATAAATGTTTAAAAACTCTTAATTTATATTACCTTTAGCACCTTTCCAGCCCTCCCCTCCCCCCAGCAGAAAAAAAAATCCAACCCAAATATACCACGGCGGTTCTATAATTTTTTCACATTACGTAATTCACCTACTCATCCACGTACGTATTTCATCAGATCGTAATAAATTTTCGAGCCGGTGAAAAAAAAAGTGGATTATTTCATAAACGTACAATGCGAATGGTAGGTATTTTTAATCAACAGAAAATATACGTACTATACCCGCACATCGCGTTTAAGAGGCAAAATCAAATACTAAACGTTATTCCAACTACTACTAACAGTAAATCATAGCAGCAACCCAGCAAATCGTGACCAGCTATCTTCCATCTTAACATTTTTCCCACGATTCTACTTATTTTACATAGCGTACCAAATGTATGTATATACGAGCTATACGCAGATACGTAACTCGATACTCGTTTTTATACACTTCGGTGTGCACCGTAGTGTACCATATAAATGAAAATTATTTCAAATTGCCGAGCACCGAGCAATTTTTATGCTCGTTTAATTCGCAAATACGAGGAGAAATTTTCTTCGGACCCTCCTGCATGCTGACGATGTTGCTGCTGATACTATTCATTAGAATAGAAAAAAAAACGACGAGATGATATTACCTCTTGTTACTTGGTACACGCGAACAATGAATTTAGAGGGTTTTTTGGGCTGTAAAATGAACACCAACCGAGCAACCCTTCCGTTACGATGCTTCAGTTTTCATCGTGTAACAATAATGCGAAATAAATGCGCAATACCACGCATATCTCATACTACACGCTTTTCGTATGTATTCGAAAACCTCGAGTACGTATACTCTCGTTTGTAAAGTTTAATATTAAAACCAAAGAGTACTTTGTTCGAAAAGTCTACGTTTCTATTCGTTGTAGATCCTCACCTGGCAAACCGCTCTTTATCTTGCAAATTGTCATCCTCCATTCTTGAGAATTTACTTTGCTCCTCTTCATCTGATCTGTAACAAAAAAAATTAATATTGAAGTTTATTTACGAGATTTTTTTTTACAAATTACGAGTTGGTATACGTTGAAAATGTATTCGAAGGATCTGTATCAGTATGCTCGAGAGTAATTTACATACGTAGTATTTTTTTTCGACATCTTTTACAAATACAATAGGTTTTTGTTTTGCTGCCGTATTTGAATATCAACTTATCGATTCTACGTTCGGATTGAATAAATAATTCAACGGAAAAATTTCAACGAACTTTACGTATATTTTGAAATAATTTTCGAAGAAAATTTATTCGAAAAATGCAAATTTTTTGTTCAGTGCGTACTGTGTAGGTGGCAAGATGAAGAATGGAAAAGCAAATTCGATCCATTTATTAAGTTGAGAAAAATCCCAAGGCTTTCCTTTTTTACAAATGAGGCAAAAAATTAAGTGAAATATAACCAATTTAAGGATAACAATTAAATTTTGCCTTTGAGAAAATAATTTTAAAGATTTTTTAAATAAAAAAAGGGGCCGAAAAGTGAACATCTTAAATTTTCCAATTTCCAGGTATTTTCACAGAAAACTTAAAAAAATCTTCCATACATTAAAATTTGAAAAGGAACTGTGAAATTTCAAAATCATTTGGAATAAAGCTCAAAAAATTATTACAATTTTGGAAATCGATTTAAAAATCCAGCCATTTATTTCATTTCATTGCTTTTTCAGGTTATCTTTTGGATTGGTTTTTCAAAATTTTATGACTTTTTACATGAATTTTCTCTCGTTCTTTTCGTGTCTCCTTTTTCCAAAAAAAACAAACTATCACACCGAGAACCAAAAAAAAGTTGAAAATGTTTCAAGGGTGAAAAAAATAAAAAATGAGTAGATAATTCTCTGCAGGGCCTAAATGAAGAAGAAAAATATTGAAAATTCTTTAAATTTTTCATTAAAAAATCAGACTTTTTCATGACTTTGTATGATAACTTTTCCAACTTTCATCACAAATTAGTGTTTTCAATTTTTATGAGAGATCCTCAATGCTAAATATGAATTTCTGATTCTTTAAAAAGAGAAAAAAATCATATAAGTGATAAACTTGGGAATGAATTTTGAAATAAATTGACCTTAGACGACTAAAATTGAAAAAAGTGACCAAGTCACTAAAAAGGTAACCAATTATGATCCTCGACCATTGAGAATAATTTTCAGAATTTTCGCAGTTCCTTTCAGCGAGATCATCGCCCCCTCTTTGTTTGTATTTTATTGTAATAAAAAGTGAAGTACCAATAATATTAAAATTTTGAATTGATATGTTTCGCAGAACTGCTCAAATTCTTAATAAAAATACATCAGGATAATGAAAAATGAATAAGAGTTCAAATATTACATTCCCAAAGTAAAAAAATTCGCCCATTGGTAGATCTATAGAAGGAAAAATTCATTTCGAAGAATAATTCAGAGTATTAAATTTTTTTACACTTCCTGAAGAACAAGATTTTTTTACACTTTCTTTTAACAATGAACTGAACAAATAGATTTTCGAGGAGGGTGGCCATTTCTCTTTTCTCGACGTTCTAAGAACAACGGTCCTATTATAAATTTTGACAAAAAAAATATAATTTGGCAAATTAACGAGCTTTTCTCGAGATGAAAAAGCAATAAAAATGTTGCCTAAAATATTTAATAATTAAGTTAAATTGATTTCAATACTCAAAATATCAGGATTCCTTTTCATCTCTCAAAAAACTGAAATTAAAAGACAACATTTAGATCAATGTCAAAGAATCAAAAAAGCGAAAAAAAAATAAACGAAGATAGAAATTCGGTTACATCTGGTCAGTTGATTAGTAAGATCTGTGCTACTGAAAAGAGGTGAGTGGCTGAATTAATTTTTGCTTAAATTTTGAGTATGTATGGACGAATTGATTTGAAAATAATTCGTTGTGAATGTGTATGGTATTAAAATATAAAAGTACAGATTTAAAAAATACACTGTATGGGAGGAGAGGGGCTATTTTTGAAAAATTAATAATGTTGATAGGTTTACAAATATATTAGATTTTTATGGACAAATTTTGAATTGAAATTCAATTTCACAATTTTAAAATTCCTACTCGATTGGTACGTCATTCATTTCAATCCCAAAAATTGTATTATTTTTTTAAAATTTAAAATTTAATCAAAAATTGCTGATAAATTCTGAAAAATAATCTTTCTCCCTCATGTTACTTTTATAATAATTATTATATTTCTCACATTTTTTACCTCAAAAATTTAACCAACTTCACTCTTCTGTTCTTTAATAACTTCATCAACTCCTTTTCAATATTCCAAACATCAATAATATCATTCATTTAACGTTGCGGTACATATCTTCCATATATCACAATTAGCTGAAATTTCAATTTTCATAAACGAGAATCAATTCGTACCAACTCCAAAAAGGATGAGCATCAGTTCACCAACTTTTGGAAATTCAATCCAACATGAGAACGAAAAACAATTTTTGTATGGATCGCTGCCAACTTTTTTTTTAAAAAATCTTGATTAATTATACAAATAGCAAAACCGGGAAAGTTCCAAAAATTCAGGTTTTCAGGAGTCGTGAAAATATACATTGCAAAATACCACTCCATCAAAAATTAATTTTCATTCCAGAAAAGTGACATTTTTTGATCTAATCTGGTTTGGCTAAATCGTGATTCATTAGAACTATTGACCAGATCAGATTATAAAAAATAATGAGTAGGTGATGAATAATCAGTTATACGTGCAAATTATCAAATTATCACTTCGTAAAATTGATAAAAGAGATCAAAAAACAGGAAAATTAGGTAATTGCGTATGATTAAAAAATATGTAGCACACAATATTACGTTTGAATTTAAAATCCTAGCTAATGTACAAGTACAATTAATATCGTTGTAAAATCAACATACATTATTTTGTACTTGAATAACAATTTTTCAGGAATTTTTTTTTTTTAAATCGACAATAGGTAGGTATATATTAAAACAGCCCCCTATAGAAGTAATAATATTATTTTTCAAAGGTTTTGATTAAATGTTTAACTTTCATGAGGAATAGGTACTGAACTCGAACTGGAAAATAGAACTCAAAATTTAAACCCAGGACTTGGCCAAACGGCGGGGAATGGTACAGCTAGAGTGAGCAATCTATTTTTCTAATGATCGTAAATTTACATTTTTATTCGAAAAAATTCGATCTTTTTAGATAAATTTTCAAATGAAAAAAATTATACTCTGAACCGGAAAAATTGAAAAAATTTCATTTCAGTCGGAATTTTTCCGATTTTCTACTCGCTCTAAAAATGCAACTTCGATTTTTGGGTTAAAATTTGCCAAATTCTCTCATCATTGATTCCAGCACAAGCTAATTTCAAATTCAAAAGTCCTTATATGACTCTCTCAATCAGAATGAAGCCAGTAATTACGAATAATCTACCCACTAAATCAATTTGTTTCCCAAAATGGATGAAAAAAATGAACTCTTTGATACCAATAACAAAATACAATTAACTGTCAAGGCGTCCACGAAATCACAAAAATTAAAGTCATACTATTTTCGGAATTTTTCGAGCTTTTTTCGGACTGAAAATTTCAAATTTTTTATAATTTTTTGCTTATACCCTTCCCCTTTAAAAAATAAGTGCTTCAAATCGATAAATTTCATGTAAGCCCCGCAAATTTTCCACCTCGTCCCACGAAATAAATAATCAAATGAGGGAAGGGGGAGATTCGCGAAGAAAGGGTTCTTTAAATTTCGAAAAATATCAGTCATTTTGTTAAAGAGATCGAGCTCAAGAGAAACGAAGTTGAAAATTTTCGTGTAAAAATACAATCAAAAGTTTTTCATAACTTTCTCAAAATTTCAGTCATCAGAGAAAGTCATTTCGAATTTCTTTTCTACATTTTAGCCAAACTACACTTTTTTCGGACTCGCTCAACAAAATTCGTACTTTTAGTAGACACATCGACCATAACTCTATTCGTCCTTTCACAGTCAAACACTCCATTAAAATCTTTCACCAAATTGAAAACTACTTAGGCATCATACAACTTGGTATTATTCTTTAAATCATCCGCAGTCGAAGTTTCGATGCACTATTTCATATTTAGTTACAGCTAAAGGCGAAGTGAAAGCTACAATTAAATCGTAAATATATATTTTACTCATAATACGAGTTAACATAAAACGTTTTGTAATGGTATCCTAAAAACTTATACGAATTACTTCAACGTTGAACCCAATTCAATATTCGATCCAGATACCTACTACCTCTATCGAGCATTTTTATAATAAAAATCATCTTCATATAAAAGAATCGGTTCTATTATTTCCAACGCATACACACCAAAGCAACCAAGACACAATCTCGAGAAAAAAGAAGAAATATCAAGATCAATGTCCGTACACGAATTTGCAACGCTTCATTAAATTTTTATAATAACTATAACAAAAAAAAAACTTGCTGGCCATATGAGAAGAACGGCACACTTTCTTAAACAAAACTTTACAGTTTGCTTATCGTTACTACATACATATCCATAGGTACACGCCTAGACTAGACATCATCGCCCATCAGATGGCAGTTTCTTTTCAAAGGATCGCCTTACAATTTGATCGAGGAGGAGGAGAATATAGCAATAAAATTACCTAGTTACTTTTTGATACATTTTCAAATACAACAAATGAATAAGGATGGGATTTTTATATCATAAAAATCGTGTTTTAAACGCATAAAATATGTTTTTCGTGGTCTGAAATATGTCAAAAATATTCCTAAAAACCGAAAATATGTCAAATAAATAGGGGAGAGGGGAAAATATGGGTATCAAAATTCAGGGTTTTTGAAGGAGAACAATAATACGACGAATTCAAAACGGAAACTTCATTCATTTATTCGAAAAATGTAAAAAAAACACAGATGTTTAAAACATACGCTCTTAATTTGAATCAGTCAAAAACTGAAGATTGACTGATTGAAATCGACAAAATTGAGTCACTGGATTAGCAGTGAAATTCCACTGATTCCACTGTTAATCTGTGAAATTTGACTCCCAATCAGTGAAAAATTACTGATTCAAAAATAAAAATTCATTAAGTAATTGAATCAGTAAATTTTTCACTGATTTCATCAATAACTCAATTCTGCCTTTTTTAATCAGCCAATTGGACTGATTCAGATTAAGAGAATGTTACATACGTATTCCATGAATTATGAAATAATTTCATTTCTCCCAGGAGCAGATTTCGGTAAAGTCAATTTTTCAAATTTTTTTGTCTTTGAAAAAATGGATTTTCGAGTATTTTGCGAAATATGTTGTAAAAAATGAAAAAAAAAGGGTAAAATATGCTCAAAATATGTCAAAAAACGGGTAAAAATCACCAAAAATAGGTAAATTTATGCTTTTTACGAAAAATATGTAAAAATATGCGTATACAAATTGGGTTCATTTTACTCGGAATTTTATGATTCGCAAAGATATTTAAAATATTCCTACCGGTAATCAACCAAGAAAAAAAAAGTAAAAACATAGAAATCCCACCCCTACAAATGAAGAAAAAGAGAAAAACAGCAAAATCAAAGTGTCAGAATAAAAATTTGTACTATTTTTGAACTTTTTCGGAATCAAAATTCAAATTGTTTTCATTTCCTTGCTTAGATAAGTAGTAAGTAGTAAGTACCTCTCATCTTTGAAAAAATACCTTCTTGTATCAAATCGCATGGTGTCTATATTGGATCTGGGAAATAAAAATTCTCGCCATTTTTTTGACTTTTCTTGCCATTTTCATGTAATTTTTCTGTCTTCAAATTCGCCCAAAAAAGAACCCCTTTTTATCCTCTGATGAAAAAAAATTCAAGAAATTAAGAAAATGTCGAAAATTCTTGCTTTCTGCAGTAAAACCATTAAAATTCTAACTCTTTTCTGGTTTTCTAGCTGAAGGCATCAAACAGAAATTTTGGAAAAAATAGTAACTTTAGTGACTTTTATATCAGGTAAAAAGTGACCAAGTTTTCAATTTTTTTTTCAACCATATCCCCTCCCCTACCCATCCCATTATTTTTTTATAACTGTATTTCTCCCTGCGATGGTTCTAAAAAAATCTTTATTTTCATTAATAAATCTTCACTTGAAATTGAAAGTTCTGGAATAAGTTTTAAGTATGTAACTGAAAAAAAAAGAATTTATTTTTTTTGACCTATTTTTCGGCAATTTATAGACCTTTTACCTACCTAATGATATTTATAAAGCATTTTCGAGTTATGTACTTACAACTCGAAATCGTGCAGAGGAATTATTTGAAATGCATGGTGTCTAACCTAACGATTTTTTTTTTGAACAAATTATAGCAGGTTGTTGACGGATGAAAATTCGGATTTTTCTGAGCTAAAAATTAAAAAATTTCGCACAAGCCATTGCAATTTTTAGCTTGATTCTGTAAATAAAAAATCGACGAGGGAGTTAAATATAAATGATTTTGTTAAGATATATTAATCAATGTGTTGAACCCGAGCGAAACGAGGGCGAAAATTTTAACGAAAAAACCCAAACAAGAATTGAAATTGAACACTTTTCTCTCATTGAGATTTTCCAAAATGTGACCAATAATTTCAAATTCTCTTTTATTCCTTTTTTCTCATTTTCAACATTGTGGTCAAGACATCACAGTATTCCTTTCTCATCACAGCTTATTAGAAAGTAAGGTATCAAAAAAAAAATTAAAATAAAAAGGATTTTCAATCAATTCTTCAAATATCATTTTTTCTGTACATTCAATCAGCAAAAAATAATAAATATAAAAATTTGTAAGATATGCGAGGGCGAAATTTTTTGAAAAATTCATGATAAAAGAAGCAAAAAAACCACTTTTCTGGATAGGTACCTTCTTTTGGATTTTTGAAAAAAGTGATTTCAGAATGAAAAAACTAAAAAAGGTGACTCTGTTTGATGTCTATAGCTGCGAAAATGAAATTCTTGCTATTTTCTAGTTTTTCTTGCCAGTAGACTAGACACCATGAATTCAAAAATTTCATGCAATCTGTGATTTTTAATATAATTTCAAGCAAATAATAAAAAAAATATAAATAAATGCCAAAAAATGGAAAAACCCAATTTGAAAATTTCGGACTCTTCTACATTTTAACCAAAATTCGTACTTTTTTCGGACCTTTGGTATTTTCGAATGCGTTCAGCAAAATTCGTATTTTTTCGTATTTTCAGAATTTTTCCTACCCAGCAGACACCTCAATAGAACCAATCTTGTACGAATAAAAAAGGCCTGTTGAAATCAAATGATCATCTTTTGTAAAGTGACCCTTCTGTTCTCAGTTTTGGAGTTTTTTTTCGTGCTTTATCACCACACATCGCACCTTTCAGAACTTAACGGGGGTTTCCACAGTCAGACATTAAGAAACATCGTACCAAATACGCTTTCAATTCATCAATGATACCCCTGTAGATTATCCACGTCAGATAAAATCACTTCTGAATAATTTTTCAAATGCTGGCGACGTATTCATTCATCATTTATCATCATTTCCTCGAAAAGATCATCACTCCATCAGTTCTCTAGTCGTACAGGACGGATATGCCAACGTACGCAGCCAACAGATTTTTGTAAAACAAAAAACCAACACAGGTAAACTATAAGCTACGCTCGGTTAACCTATTATACCTATTGTACCTAGGTTTCAAAAACTTTATCAGCAATTCCGAGAAAAAAGGAAATACCACCGTTTAACTTCTAACGCGACTACAATAATTTGCACATTATCGACATTAGACCATAAATACATAACTATTCAGTTCTTTCACAAGCAACAGCAAGATAGGTATACGTCGACGAGCTCAATAGAGATGGTTTTCTACACCTACGAAAATGTCACTCTTTTGTAAAACCAAACATCTGCTCGGTTATAATACTCGTAGTTTCATTTATAACAAATCCAGCCATTCATAAATCTCGGACCAAACCGTAGAATGGCCTTTGTAGCAACCCAGCTAGAGCTAGTTTCGTTGCACTTGTTTTGTCAAGTCGAACAATCGAAACCCAACGAGCGTTGACTTTGTCGCATTGGGAATGTTGAAAATGGTGAAAATATTACGAAGAAGGCGATTCGCATTCCTATAAATGAATTTCATTCTAGGTATTTCGTAAACAAAATATACGTTTGGAAAACAATAAGCAATCTACGCTTTCGGCTATTACCCTCGTTACAACCTTATTAAGAAATAAGAATATCAGAACTGGGCTCGAAGAATTCATAGGTTTCTCATAGTCATACTCTAAGACTAATATCGACTCACTTTTTTCTTTTAGCATGAGGAGACATAGGTAACGGGGTAATGGAAGAATTCGAACTTGGGCACGATAGTGATCCGGCGGGCAAAACGTTGGGCACCAAAGGTGTCGTCATCATCTGATGGGGAGAAGGCACAGCGCCTGCATGAGGAGGCATATACGCCGGACCACCGGCAAAGCCGACATAATGAGGAGGGCTCGATGGCCCAGTTAATCCGCCAGCATAAGTATACATAATTACACTTTTTTATTTCATATTTCGATACTACGAATTATAATATCCGAATTATTTGGCAGGTACGCGAAAAATCGATCATTACAAGTCAAAAAAAAAATTAAAAATTGAAACAAAAACACTCGATGAATTTTTTCACCACACAACACACCGAAAAAATCGTATCGATTGAGCTGCGAAAAATCTCGTCATATCTGCATTACCGATCGTCTAGCACTGAATTACCAATCAAGGTTGACGTTGGAATATTTATATGAAAATCACGAATTAGAAAACCGATTATTTTCGTTGCTTATTGTCCCATTACTGGTAAATTCGTAAACAAAGACGGAGAAAAAAAAACATCCATTCGGTATAACTTATCGAGCAATTTAAATCCATTTTCGTTCGACAGAACGCGAAACCATCGTCATCGATACCGCTGATCCGCTCGACCACTCAACGTACAACGTTTATCAACTGAATAACATCCGAAACTAGTTAACTCAACGAATACTGAAACTGAATACACCAAGAAAGAAGAAACAAATCCTATCTCGCTGGTTGGCTACACTCCATGTTTCCGAGGTAAATTGTACAGGCTTCCAGGCTCCCTTCGCCTGCTACAGCACAGCTAATCAACAAATCAACAATGCATACGGCTTTACCGATACACATTTTATGTAATAAGGTACCAAGAAAAATACCCGATACCGTTATTAGTGTATATACTTTCTTACACCACATCACGCTCTTGATCTATATCTGTACGTTTGATAAAAATGAGTCAAAAATCGGCCATTAATTCACTAATGGGCTGGAAGAAGAGAGGATCGACGTTCAATGAAACTATTCCCGGGGAGATTCCATCGAAGGCATAGGATGCAGGCAATTGACCCTTTTCATTAAGTCGAAAATATGATTAATTTGCATTCAAATTTTTGAAATGATTTTCTATAATCTCAAATAATGAAGCTAGTGCATAATTTAAAATCTTCTCATGTTCGTTTTATCAAAAATTTTCAGAAAGGGACAAGATTTTGAATAGATGGGCACATTTTTGGAAATATTTACGTCCTATTAGTGAAGTAGGTAACCTCATCTATGAATTTTTTTAAATTTCTCAAATTTCAATCAGTGAATTGCCAATTATAGCCAACTGGTCACCAATAAGAGAAAAATTCGAAAGTACAAGTCTGATCTTTGGATTTATTTATTTTAATTTAGTTTGAGATACCAGCAGCGATGGCATAAACGAAAAAGTAGTCTAGGGAGAAAGGGGTTGTAACAAAGAATCATCGATCTCCCGATTTTGAAAATTATCCGTATTATTTTAGTAAAACTTTGTCGATCTAATAGGCTCGAGCGAAACAAAAGCGAAAAATTTTTAAAATTATGAAAAAATTTTATTTAATGCCAATGATTTAGTCTTGAGATTTCAAAAAAAAATTACAGTCAAAAAATCATGGAAATTTTTTTTAAAGAAAATGTCCAACTTTTTTTTCTTTGAAGGAAAATTTTATTTGAACATAATAGAAATTTTTAAACCCGAAGGAGAGGGTCGTCACACTACAAAGATAACAAAAATTACAAGATAAAAAAAATATGTGTGATGAATTCAACTTTTTCATTTTTTAAAGTAAATATTGATATAATTACGAAAAATTTTGTTTCTTGGAAAAACTTGGGAATTTTTTCACATCAAAGATAATTCAACGAACTACCTCCCTTCTCCCAACCACGGTAACATCCTCAAATAACGCAAAACACCACAAACTTTTTGATTGGTCCCTTATCCACCAACATTCCTGTCGTCAAGAGTGGTCTTGATTCCCCAATTTCCCTGCCTCAGCCCAGCCCTCAAGTACGCCTCTGTAGAGAACTTTTTTGAAAAAGATGAAGAATAGATACGTACAAAAAATCATTCTGTATATAAAAACTACAGACGATGACGTGATTACAATAAAATGGATAATTTTTCATCATTCAATTTTTTCAGAATCTATAGCAGGGAATAAGAATTAAATACGGGCAGAGGAAGTGAATAATTTTTGGAATACGAATTTTTCTCAAACCGAACGCCTCAATAATGAAGTTTACAGCATCGCATCGGTTTTCTACTTTCAGTGTAATATAAGAAAATATTCAATTGAAACATTTTTTTAAAAACACACAAATAATTCTCCTCGCTTTGGTCTAAGAATTAATCTAATGCTTCTGTTTGATAGTTCTGAAGTCTAAACAATAAAATGGGTACCTATCCAGAAGAAAAATTGAAATTAACAAACATTTTTATACCAGAACAGAAGAAAAGACTTCTCTTCGCAGAACAAATTTACAAAAAAATATAAATAATTCAGTTTCAAGCATTCCTGTTCTCCTAGGGTTTCCATATCCATATTACATCGATGAAGGGAAGGGGGGGGGGGGATTTTGCGCCAGGATAAATCTTACAAAAAAATTGTCAGTTTCATCTGTAATTTTAATGTAAAGAAAAACTGGCAAAAACACCGTAAAACTGTAAAAGCATAGTAATTTGACGTATTTTTAATAGAGTGAAACAGGCAGATAGAGATATAATGAATCACGCCAAGAAGATTTTCCAACTCTGCGTAAGAGAGAACGTATTTCACGATATTTTGAAAAACATTCCTCATTTTATTAAAAAAAATTCAAATCGCGATTTCTTCGCACCAATTTCTCAGCTTGTCTAAATCCACCCCTCCCCCCACCTTCCAATTCAATTAATCATTTCTTACTTCCTTCGACTTTGACTGTATTTTTGAGAGGGAAAGGAGGAAACAACATCAACTAAAGTTTCAATTAGTACATATTTTCTCATTTAAAAAAAATCCGTAACGAACAAATAGATGTTTTCTCATTTTTTTAAAAAAAGCAAATAAATGTTTTCAAGAATAATTGCATTATTTTTATTACCGGTGAAAAACAGAAAATACCAACAAAATCCAAGTAAACCAAAGACGAAAACTGTACATAAATATCATCCATGTCATATGTAGATCTCATTCCATTTCCAAACAGTAAAATGAAAAATAAAAATGAAGGCTTTGAAAAATTTGATTTTCAAATGTTGAAAAAGGACTTTAAAAAAATACGACCTAAAAATTTGAAATATTCAGATTTTTAGGTAAAATTTAACAAGAGTTTTACGTAATTCCTTGCCTAAATGTGAAAATTTCAAGATTCCTAGGTTTTCCAGATTGGTAAACTATTCTTATTTTTCCAAATTTTTACGAAATAGACACTCTGTTTTAAAAGTCGAAAAAATGAAGAAAAATTGCAGTTGAGTCAAAACCATTCTATCCAAGTCCAAGATTTATAATTTGCATCCCCTCTCACAATTTTCTTCCTTTCCCTTTCCAGGTCGAAAAAGTTTCATTAAATGGTTGAAAAATTGCCGGATTATTTTTAACAAAATAAAAAATTGTTCCAAGTAACGTATGTAATCAGTATTTTAAAAAAATTGAATAAAAATAATGTCATTCTTTGATCTGTTTGGTTTCGAATTTTTTAAAATTTCTGACAATACCTTTGTAGTCACTTACATATTACACCTGATTTTTTTTTTAGGAAATTGTGATCACCCAAGTGGAAAGAAACGCACCCTCCTTTGGTTTGCTATTCTAAATTGGAATTAACTGGGCGACTATTATCATTGTTCATTTTCAATTGTCCCCAGATGGCTTTACAGGCTTCAACATCCCCTTCCTAACCTTCGATTTTTAGATATTTGGACAATACGTATTTGAAACAATATTAAAATACACTCTACACTCTACTCCTTTCTAAAGATGAAGAATGACCATGTGATTCATTTCGCGTGCTCAATCTTGACTCAATCATTACGAATACGATTTTATGTGATAAGAAAATCATTCAATACCTACAACTTAAAATCAGCTGTCTTTTTGAAAAAAATTTGTTTAAAGCTTGAATACTCGATGGGTTATAAACCAAATCTAATCGTTTAAAATAAAACATTCCATTAATTTTTCCATTTTCCAGATTTATTTTTCCCCAACATCGATTCAGTTTTCAATTTTTCGAGCCCCTCTTAATTTTTTCCGAATTATAATACTATAACATAGGCCTAAAATCATTTGCCAATTGCAACCGATAACCGAGGGTAATCTTATGCAAAATAGTTTTTCAAAAAATGAGCATCATTACGAAATACGTAGATATCAATT
This sequence comes from Pseudococcus viburni, assembly GCA_033439095.1. NCBI lineage: Eukaryota > Metazoa > Arthropoda > Insecta > Hemiptera > Pseudococcidae > Pseudococcus > Pseudococcus viburni. The sequence continues at coordinate 35,588 of JAVBJF010000693.1, read as the reverse complement.
TTTTATGACTTGAACTGTTGCCTAAATTAAGAATATTGTGCTGCGAACAATCTCATCTAAAACACCGCTTCAACCGTTCAAATTCTTCATCATGACAAAATTTAGACTTAGAGTACTAGAAGTCGAAATGATCTGCGGAACTAGATCGTGTTAATGTGTAAATATGTGACGTTTTCAGTCAAATAATCATTACTTACACATCCTTCGACACCGAAAACGTTTTTTTTACTAGAAATTAACTAGTTCTTTACTATACTCTTGTGTGGCACAAACTACTCAATTATACAAGTTGAGACATAGGACTGAAATCATCATAAACATAAATCAATAGATAAAATTCAACTTACGCTATAGAACCTGTTCGTCGCTTTTGAAGCACCACTTTGCTGCCGTCGGTAGCTAAAACAAACAAATTAACAACCTTTAATCAGTATTTTCAGTATTGATTCAGTCATCACAGGTGTTCTCATCTACAAGTGGAGGAATATAAGGAGAAAAAAAATATTTCAGCGGTTTCGCAGTGATGTTGTATCGATACAAATTATATAGGTTAAATTTTTTTACAAAAAAATACTAGGTGTTTTGATGCACCAAACACCAAAATATGCAGCTACGAATAGGATGAAATAGATTCGATAAACTTTATCGAAATCGTGGGAAGAATGGTTTCGCTACGAATAAATTCGAAATAATTAAGCTTCAGTAATCGAATGGTTTGATATCTCATAAGGTTTACAATTAAACAATGGTTCTAGTACCTGATATAGAATGAGTAATTGCGGACATCAGATAACAATAAAACACATAATGACGAGCCGAATTAAATTTGTTCAAATACTAAGTGAACACAATAATTTAGATTAATGAATTATCAAATAAATGAGATAATTTAATCAAATAAACAACACTACAGAGATTAGTATTCTAAAATTGAACAGAAACAGACATGGCGAATTTTAGTGTTTACACAAAGAGAGAGAAAAAAGCTACAGATATAAAAGCTCTGGTTTTACTACTTTCACATCATTTCGACTAAGCTTGAGTGATGCTAAACTGACTTCATATTTTTAACAGTTCTGAAGAAGTCGTTTTTTTAAAACAAGTTTGATCACGAATCTATGATACTAAGTATGTGAATAAAAAATAACTGAACGATTTTTTTTACCATCAATCCGAACGAGTCGTTCATTCTGGAGATGAAAGTTGTGTGAAAACTAGCAACTTTTGAAATTTTATCAATCATCGATGAAAGTTTAGTGAATGAAACGAAGTTTATAACCTTGCATAAAAGCACATAAAAAAGTAATCAATAAAATGTCCTCGTATAAGCAGACTGTAGATAGATAAAAATGAAAAAATTATTGTTAATAGTTTGTTTTTAATTAAAATTTACGTGCTCAATTATGTATACGCGTAAAAAACAATTAATGTAGAAAAATCACATCGTAGAGAAAATTACACGTGGAGTTTTCTCGCGTAGTTTCGTCAACCTTACCTCTTATCTTTTACGTACATGGCATCTAATTTGCGGAATAAATGCCAGCTCTTAAATTATGAAAGTTGTATATATTTTTAAATATCGATCATACTTTATTACTGTTTTTTCCGCAAATATTCGGCACGATCCATTGGTGATATTCTTTACATTGTCGTGATGGATAAAATTCTATACATCCTGGTTATCTATCTCTTATCACCATTGAAAGTTGGCTCATTCTTTCTCAATGAAAATTCAACTGAAACATATATGTCCCGAGAAGAACGGGCTAATTTAAAGTTGGTATTTCGCAGTATACTTATTTCTATCTAATGCAAATGAATCTAATGGTTTGTATTTTGTTTAGAAATGAAGCCGTGGAAATGTTTTATCATGCATACAATGCCTACATGGTTTGTTATCTTTTCATATCTTCTATTTATGTATGTATTTCATATCTGTGTATTTAATGAACTCGATTATTTACAGAAAAACGCTTATCCGGCTGATGAATTGATGCCATTGAGCTGTAAAGGTAGATATCGTAATAGTCAGCCTAGTCGAGGGAATGTCGATGAAGCTCTAGGGAAGTAAGTATTTCGTTATCGTATTTATTCATTGAAGTATGTACTCGAAAGAATTGATTTATTATTTCTTTTTCCGTAGTTTTTCACTCACGTTAATCGATACACTGGACACATTAGTGGTTTTGGGAGATTTCGAAGAATTCGAAAGCGCTGTCAAACTGGTCATAAAAGATGTCAATTTCAACACTGATGTTGTAGTTTCTGTTTTTGAAACTAACATCCGAGTTTTAGGGTTTGTATTGAAATGATGAATACCCAAACATTGTACAATCAACGATATTTACAATGAGTGATATTTTCTGTGCAGTGGATTACTTTCTGCTCATGTGCTCAGCGATGTATTGAAAAATAAGTACAATCAAATGACGTGGTATAAAGGAGAGTTGCTAGATTTGGCTAAAGATCTCGGTCATCGATTACTACCAGCATTCAATACTTTAACTGGTATTCCTTATGGAAGAGTCAATCTTAAACACGGTGTTCGAGAAGATCTTTCTCAGCTCGCTGGTCATACCTGTACTGCCTGCGCTGGCACAATGATTTTAGAAATGGCAGCTTTATCTCGATTAACCGGAGATCCTATATTTGAGGTAAAATTTATATTTTATTTCTGGATTGAATTGTATTCTTTTATTAATCTCAGAAATTTTGTAGCAAAAAGCTCACAAAGCTATGGACGAATTGTGGAGCTTGAGGCATCGAACGTCCAACCTTATGGGAACAATTTTAGATGTTCATTCTGGTGATTGGGTCCGGAAGGAGTCCGGTGTTGGAGCTGGTATCGATTCGTATTACGAATATTGTCTTAAGGCCTATATTTTACTTTCGGATGAAAAATACTTGCGTAGATTTAATACGGTAAGTATTCCTAGTGGTTGTGTTTTTGTTTGTCCTTCGATAATTATGAATATTTTATTTGTTTTTTTAAAGCATTATTCGGCTGTTATGACCTATGTTAGTCAAGGTCCGATGTTACTTGACGTCCATATGCATAGGCCAAATACTAATTCGAAGAATTTTATGGATGCTTTGTTGGCTTTTTGGCCCGGATTACAGGTAACTATAATATTTCTCTGAAACGATATAAATTCAGGTATCTACATATTGTGTTTTGTTTTAGGTTTTGAAGGGTGATCTGAAACCGGCCATCGAAACGCATGAAATGTTATATCAAGTCATGCAAAAGTTCAAATTCATCCCAGAAGCATTCACGACTGATTTTCAAGTAATTCTATAACAATAATGCATTGATTTTAATTTTTTCGAGATTAGATTTAAATTTATATTTTTCATTGTTAGATTCACTGGGGCCATCATCCTCTCCGTCCAGAATTTCTCGAGTCCACTTATTTTTTATATCGTGCCACCGGTGATCATTATTATTTACATGTTGGTAAAAATGTATTGAGATCGCTTCAGTCATATGCTAGAGTTCCTTGTGGTTATGCTTCATTTGAAGATGTACGAACTGGAACTCATGAAGATAGGTATGAATTATTGAATGAAGCTCTTTGATTCTTTAATTTCATAACATTTCTTAATTTCATGCGTTTGTTTCTCAGCATGGATTCGTTTGTATTAGCGGAAACTTTCAAATACCTATTTCTCCTGTTTGCCGAACCTTCGGAAACTGTTATTAATTTAGACGATTACTTATTCACAACCGAAGCTCATCTACTGCCTTTATCGATTTCACGATATTCTTCTCCAAATTATTCTAGCGTAAGTGATGAAATTTTCAAACCGACATGAATTTAATTCTACTTCTAATCTTTATTTATTTTCATTCGTAGGAAATTGATAGATTATTGGTGTTAAATAATAGCAACGAAAGTCGTGATACTGACTCGACGGAAAATGACGACGATAATGACATGGCCAGGTCTTGTGTCATTCCTAAATACGTGGTGGGTCATTTTTTGAGACAGAATTTACGTAATATGTTCGAAGGAATTTGCCCTCAGAGGAAATCAGTTAGAAAATTACATCCTTCTCAATTTCAGGTAAAAATAGATTGAATCTGGAAATATTGATGTATTTAATTTTTTTAACGATGTATTTAAATCAATTCCAGTCTTCCAATGAAGAACATATTCGATTGTTGAAAGATATGGGCATCGCTGTTGTTACTTTATCTGATGGCAGAATACAATTGGTTCATAATTATTTGACTGTGAGTTTGTATAAATTAAATGATTGTTTTTTAAATGAACTTCAACGGAATCGTTTTACGAAACCAGCAACGCATTTTCACATACGTCGGTCTTCATTCGATCTCATTATGATAAATTTTTCGTAATCGGTATTGGATACAAAAATTATTTAAATATGTATATTTTTTAAGCAGGCCGCATCAAAAAGTGAAGCAAAGGAAGGTGCTTTATTCATGCAAGAGATGGTCGAACTATCGAAATCACATTCCGTTGAGAATACACCTCAAGCTGTTTCTTATTCAGTCAATAACCAAACTGTGGTACTTAGCGCCGGTCCAGCTCATTTTGGTAAATTGCTGCGTGTCGATGAAAAAGTACGATTTACAACGAAATATTTCAAAATACCCTAATGAGAAAATTATCTACACGAGATTGTGTTTTTCTTTATCGCACAGCTTACGGGATTAATTAGCGTTGCATCACCTTTGAGAGCTTGCGAAGCTCTTAAGAATCCTGAAGTACTAAAAAATCGAATAGTCATCGTTGAAAGGGGAGATTGCATGTTCGTTGATAAAGTAAGTGAATTCCAATTCGAAATGTACACATTTTTGTGGAATATCGAAGTATACGATTATTTTATTCTTAGGCTCGAAAATTGGAAAAAGTTGGAGCTATCGGAGGAATAATTGTGGACAATACGCCCGATTCTACCGCAGATCTTTTGCCATTATTTACTATGTCCGGAGATGGAAATGATGACGTCAATATACCAATTGTTTTCTTATTCACTCGTGAAGCAAAAATGCTAATAGAAGCTGTAACTAAAGATCCATCGTTGAATATAACATTATCTCAACTGCCGGCAGGTGAGAAATGTGTATTTATTTGCATTAGACTCATACACATACTCGATATGTTTCTTTAATAATTTTGAATCCTTGAGTCATCTTATTTAATGATATGAAAGCATACGTATGATGTGTTATAGATAAATCAACGACAATACTGGACTCTCCTAATACTTTTCAGTTCGCAGGAACTGTCAAAGGAACTGTCCATAAACCATTGTATGAACAGGTCTGGTATTTTCTAAAGTCCGAGTGGTTTTTTTTTCTTTTGAGTTGAATTGAGTTGTTTACCAGCTAAATTTTCGTAGCGTTGGTGATTTTCCCGGCATGTTTGTAATCCGTCCTTTTAGAAATTAGTATTTTTCATTGATGAAACACTCGTTTTAATTTCAATCCTGAAATGATTTTTTTTTGTTTATACTGCGTCCAGTGATCTAATTCTTTATTTTCACAAATTGAGAAAGAATTGTAATCAATGTGGCTTTTTAGTCTTGCGATAGAGATATCTTGGATGCTTTTTTATATCCCGTTTCTTGTTGCTCGTTAGCTTATTGAGTGTATTTGTATTTGTTTTTTATATCAACATTAAATTCGAACAGAAATTTAAAATAATTTTTTACAGGAAATCTCGGCAAAAATACGTAAAGAAATCATCACTCAAATAAAATCAACCGAAAGTTTCAAAGATGAGTTGAGTCAGCAAACTAATCAAGAAATGAACTCCGAAAATCGAACAGAATCAATCGAAGAAGAGCACATAATCGAATTGCTGAAAAAACAGATCCTCGTGCTGTTGAACTTCTTTATGAAAAATATGAAGGTAGATGGTAAAAACGTCAATTTGTTGAATCCAAATTTCAATGAAATTCGAGTATTTTCAATAGCAAATAGGAGAAGCTTGCAAGAGGTCGATGAACTGCTATTGCTCAAAGACGATAGCGACGGTAAAAAAGAAAAATACGAAAAATTATTTGATATACTTTCATTTGCGAAACATGTCGACGAAAAAGTATACATTATGATCGAAGAATTCGAAAGTGAACCAAAAGTAGTCGATTATTGCGAGCTGGAGAAGAAATACATCGAAATTAAGAAAACCCTTAGTAAATATAGCGGATCTTCATTGGCTTACGATTACGAATCATCGTGCGACGAACAAAAAATCATTTCAGCCCAAAATTTTGTAGAAAAGAAAAAACGTAGAGTTTTGAAGATTAAAATTAAATCGAAATTCGTTCACGAATTTTTACAATATCGTAAGTGTAAAATTCACTCAGCGAGTAAAGATGATTTATTTGTTGAAAATTCTAGATTACGTGATTCTGGAAAAGAAGTTCTTGATTGTAAAATGAAGTATGCTTTAGGAATTAGTGAAAAAACTGCCACGAATACAAAAAGTGATAAAAGTAAAATTATTGGGTTAAAACCCGAAAATGAAAATTGGAGAAAGAAATGGCGCAAAGCGCGTGCTATTTTTCCTTGAATCCATACTTAATACTCGATGTTTCCATTTTTTTTTGTATTTTGAATTCAATTTTAAAACTGTCAAAACGGTGATTTTTGGTGAAATTTGTTTAATCGATTTTTCGTGTTTTCTTTTTGATGCATTTTATTGTTAACTTTTAGCTGCTATGTTGCATTGAAAATACGAAAATACCAGTTCGACTTTTTTTTATTTTTGTTTTTAAATCAAAGTTTTTTGTTTAAAAAAACACATTATGTTTAAAGGGTGTTATTATTATGATTATTACTGTTACGTTTTTATAAATGATAAGTAGGTAATTTGTTTTTTACATCAATTTTTATTTTCTATTTATTTTGTCTATTTATTTTTTTCTTGTATTTTGTTACTTTTTTCTTTGATGATGTTACCAGTTTGTATTGTTTTCTTCTGTAATGATTATTTTTATGGCGGAATTTTGTAATTATGTAAATACTGATATACTTACTTTAACGCTTAGAAATGTCTTAGGTTTTCGATATCATGATGCTGTTAAGCGTTATTTCTGTGATTATTTTACTATTATTTGTGTTTATTTTAATATAAATTTTTGAAAAAAATTTAGCCTACCTATACCTATGCTAAATTCTATAAACTTCTAAACGACGTATTTTTAGCAACATCCAACGTGAAGGTTTCAATTAAGAACGAAATATTAAACCTATAATTTTCAATTTGCAGTGTGATATACGTAATATTTTTATATATATTTTTTTTTTATTGATTTATGGTGCGAATTCTTGATGTGGATTCTAAAAATAATGTTCTTACTTAGATTAACTAAGTTCAAAAATGAAGAGGTCAGTAGACTATAACCAAGAAGTTTACAATAAAGGGTTATCTACATAAATACCTACGTCGTGCGTCGTGCATACCTAATAATTACGTTTTCTAACCTTTTTTGGTAATGAGTAATGACTCGTGTCGGCGTGTCGTTAGAAATAAAATACTTGTGAATATTTATGTCGATTTTAATTACTTGCAATTATTCGTATTTGTTTAGTATTTAAACTCATGAAAAATAAACTTGTGAATAATTATTCAAGATTTAATAAATTTTGAAGTATTTCGTAATGACTCTTCAGATTTACTGATCTCTGCAAAATGCTTGATGAAAAATTGATCCGATGATGTGAATCAAAAATTTGAAGTTATTTGTTGTATCATTTATTAAACCATAAAGTCGAATTAGAATTCAAAATCAATGCTAATTTCAGAAAACCGTGGGATTTTAATACAAAGGTTTTTTACAATTTCGAATTTTCAGTAACTAAGTTTCGTTGTCAAATTAGAATTTATTGATTCATATTATAAACATTACAGATGGATTAAACGAGATCAAATTTCACTATGTCAATTGGTTTGATTTTGATGTGATCATTTTGTTAATATTGAGAAAGGTTTTCTAGCAAAAATTATTTGCGATTCACGACAGTGATCAAACTTGTTCGTAAGATTTATTTATTATTTTCAAAACCATCTATCCACAGCTTGAAATCGAGATCAATTTTCAATCAGTTAATTTATTTTATTTCATCATAATTTTGTTACTTTCATCGAATTCTAGTCGAATTATTGCTCATTATCTAATGATTAAGTTTTGTTGAATTTGGAAGATTGGACGTGAACACTTGTCATATTTCTCATATGTTCCATCATATATATTATTTAAGTTTTGTAAGTTGTACTTACTTTTCATAATATTTACAACTTTAATTACCTTGACTTCCATTTGAATTGATCTCCATTAATTGTTCGAGTATCAGGATATTGTAAATTTCTTGTGTAAGTGATTTTTCCTACTTTGCCTGCTTCAGAACTCAGATCAATGGCGCCCAAAAACAAAGAAACCTCTCGCCAGGCGAAAAGTAAATCATCACGGAGTATGAGCATGTCCATGTCTAATGACGCAGAAAGCAGCGAAGAAGATTATCGTAAAAAACGAGATAAAAATAATCAAGTATGTGTGTAGTATATTATGCTTATTTTATTTCACTCTTCTGTAGTTTGGCATTGAACAAATTATTCAAATCTTATTTATTGCAGGCTGTCAAGAAAAGCAGAGTTAAAAGTCGTTTACGAACTCAGGAAACCATGGAACGAGTACAAAAGTTGAAAACCGAAAACGATATGTTGGAGGAGAAAATCAAAATACTCAGCAAAGAATTGGGTTTCTTGAAAGATTTATTTTTAGCTCACGCAGGTGAGAATTTCAAAATCCAAAATTATATTAACGTTTCTTTGCTTGTAATATTTAACCAATTTTCCATTATTTCAGGGTCTTCTCAAAACGTCAGCATCGAAGGCGTTGATTTGGAATCTTTATTAAGCGATACCACCTCGATAATCGGCCCTGACCATAATGATAATTAATCTCAATACAATTAAATTGAAACGGATTAGAAAATCGCATCGAAAAGACGGTTATAAATGGAATTTTGAGCTGTGCTGATTCCACGATGCATGTATCGATATCGGAGAGTTACATGTTTTCGAATCAGTCTTGAGATTTACTTATTTTATCGAACTACTTTGTTAAGTATTTGTTACAGCTACGAGTATTATTGAAATGTACCGAGTTGTATGGAAGATTTGCATTTATAATTTTTATGTGTACATTACCTACGTTTTTTCAGCAACTATGATAAGAATTGATTAATATTTTAATTTTTCAAGTATTAAGTTACTTTTCAAATGATGACTTGTTCACGTAAATTGGGAAAGTAATGATTTAAAATCTACTGTTTTTCATTTTTAATACCATTATGAATAATATTAGTGAAGTATTCGTTTAATTATACAACTTGTTGCTCTTAAAAAAATCGTTTTAAATGGAAACTTCGATTGTAATGTTGAAAATATAGTAGGTAGATCTAATTTTCGCAATGAAATCGTTGAGATTTTAATACTCTACCTTTCCATCTTTCGTTAGTACCAGTTTATCAACTTCGAGAATTTTATGATTATGTATTTAAAGATGACGTGTTATCGAAATTTTATTTCATGAAAATTTTTGTTATATCTTAAAATTAGAACATCAGTTTTAAAAAATGTACCGGAATTATGGTGTATATTTTAAATATTTCTAACTACGTAATTTGAGAAAGAGATGTAAAAGAATAAACTGTATTATTCTTGTGTGTACATGTGTTTTAGTAGAACTACCTCCCGCCTGGCCCCGGGGCTGGTGCTGGACCCGGCGCGGGGGCTGGTGCTGGAGCCGGCGCGGGGGCTGGTGCTGGAGCCGGCGCGGGGGCGGGGGCTGGTGCTGGAGCCGGCGCGGGGGCTGGTGCTGGAGCTGGAGCTGGAGCTGCACCTGGTGCTGGTGCTTGAGCCGGAGCTGCACCTGGTGCTGGTGCTTGAGCCGGAGCTGCACCCGGTGCTGGTGCTGGAGCCCAAGTGGTGGTAGTTGGAATACAGTTACTAAATCGACACTGGCATTCAATTGCGTTCGTTAAACTCTCTGTGAAAAAATGAATTACGTTGTAATTGAAACAATAATGAAGCAAATAAAAAATTAATGGTCAAAAGCAAAAACATTTCCATCCAGATTTACTCTATGAACCCGGTGATTGGGTACACAGATTTGAGATGTGAATACAATCGAGCATCATTGACCATTGGAAAAAAGTTGGACAAACAAGTTGTCTACATTTACTAGTGAAGGAGAAAAGTCTATTGAAAAAATTGGACGTATGTATAACATTTTGAATCGTGGGAATAGAGTTCCTCAAAAATTGAACAATTTTTTTAAAATCTTTTTTGTAACTTGAAAATTAAAGGGACCACAAAAGAAAATTTGTACCATAAAAAATTGAAAAAAAGAGTCAATAAAATTAAGATTTATTCAGTTTTCGAAGTATTATTTATTTTCTCATTTCCCTTTTAGATTTTTGTGGCATAAGTTTTCTTCTACAGATCCTTCAATTTTCAAGTTCAGCAAAAAATCATAACATGAATTTGTTCGATTTTTGATGTACTTCCCTTTCTCATAATTAAGAATTTAATTAGGGTTCAATTATTTTCAACAGACACTTGCCTCTTCAATTTCTAGAAGATGGGGGCGATGAAATTAATTTTTATCAGTTGAAAAATTTAATTTAGATAATTTTTTTTTGATTTTCTAAAAGAGCCAAAATATGTCAGAAAATGAAAAAAAATGACGTAGATTTTGAAAGAATTTTCTAGAATGCAAGGTAGGTACCTATATTTTTATGCAAATTACGGTAAAAATCTAAAAAAAATCACGTTTGAAAACCAAAAAATGTATGTTTTATTGACTTATGAGCCATTTTTGGCCGTTGGAGAGTTCTCCTCTCCTCGGCTCAGAAAAATTCATCAAGTAAGTAAGTATATTTTATTGATTTTTCATTGAAATGCATTCTCTTTGACCTTGAGGTGATCTCTGAAGGGGTGATTATATAGCTGGAAAATTGTGGTTGCACTTTAAAACGTGATAAAAATTTCACCCTTCCCTAACTACACTTACTCTCTTCACTGAACCTTAATATACAGGGTGTTCCATGAATCGTCTGCCAAACATATTTTTTCGGATATAACCAGGTATTACATATTAAAAAAACCCTTGGGATGAACATGTTGCCTATTTTGAAAATTGAAGGGGCAAATGCTGCTTCTAAAAAAATTACGTCAAAATTTTTTTCAACCGTGGGAATGGATAGTACTTTGAAAACTGAACAAATTTACACTTTATGAATTTTTGCCTATCTTCAAAATTGAAGGGGCTGCGAAAAAATTGTTCAAAATAAATTCTCAAAAAATGAACTGATCAAAGGAATGGATAGTACATTAAAAAGTGAAGAAATTTTATCCTGTAGACTTTTTGCCCAACATCAAAAATAAAGGGGCTAAGGGTCATTAAAAACTGAGAAAAATTGAAAATTATTTGAAGCCCATTTATTTTGAGTGATCTGTAGCCCCTTCATTTTCGATGTTTGGCAAAAAGTCTACAGAATAAAATTTCTCCAGTTTTTAACGTACTATCCATTCCTTTGATCAGTTCATTTTTTGAGAATTTTTTTGAACCATTTTTTTTGTAGCCCCTTCAATTTTGAAGAATGGCTAAAAGTCATGAAATGAAAATATATGTTCATTTTTCAAAGTACTATCCATTCCCACTATTGAAAAAATTTTTGGCGTGATTTTTTTAGAAGCAACATTCGCAACCCTTCAATTTTCAAAATAGGCAACATGTTCATCCCAAGTTTTTTTTAGTGGTACCCGGTTGTATCCGAAAAAATATGGTTGGCAGACGAATCATGGAACACCCTGTATGACCACACGTTTAAAAAATGTTAAAAAATTCAACAAAATTTTCTAAAAAATTGTTTCTCAAAAATTGTTTTAGAATAAATGGCTTTACCTAAACATTGACACCCATTTTTCATCATTAGATATCTAGATCTACCCATTTTTTCAAAGGTTCTTAAAAAATATACGAATTATTTCAACCTATACAAATCATCGATAACGATTTTTCCGTATTTTTTACTGAAACTGAAAAAAAGTAATGTTTTAAAGAACCCCCGAAAAATGGAATTAAGATAAAAAATGAAAATCAATGATATTTTGGATAAATATTCATCCATACTATACTCAACTATAGTCGGTACAACGAAAGAAGGCACTTTTCCCCTACGTTCTCCCACTACAAAATTTAAAAACGTTGAGTTGTGATAGGACGAAATTTGAAATCAACGCGCGTCGTTGGTTTCCGCGTTCCGAGTCGAGTAGGGGAAAAGTGCCTTCTTTCGTTGTACCGACTATACTTAATAAAACTATTTTTTAATAAAACCTTTTTTAATTCAACGAATTTTTTTGAACATAGTCAAATTTTTAGGCCCGGGGAGGTGTAGATGTAGAGGTTGGAGTGAAATGTATTGCGGCCTAGACTAGACGCATCTTCCTATCTATCCTCTACCCCCCGTTAAACTCCCGAAAAAAAAGTGCAAAACAATCACTCTTAGTAATTTTACATTAAATCATCTTCCCTCTTAAAATCGTCATTGATAGGCACCAGCCTAAAAGATACTTTCAAAATAATATAATTAAACTGTAGGTAACTACCCTCCCGTGTTAATGTGATTTTGCGCAAAATAAAAAGTAAATTGCTTGTAAAATGCGTATTTCTTACCTCCTTTTCTTTCCAAACAACCAGCAACACATTCTGAGACTGTAATGTTGTTTTGATTTTGCAGCAAAAGACAAGTTTGAATTGAACCAGCTCCTGCACCCCTGAAGCCACAAAGTGTCTTGCATGCTCTCAGTCTCCCTTGAAAAGAATTTCTTCGTAACGAACAATCACCGCAATTAAATACGAACACAGAAATTAGCACTACGAATAAAAATTTGTACATTTTGGCAGTGAGGATTAAAACACAAAAAATCGCTACGATTTTTTCAAAAAATGCGAACTGTTCAATCGTTTCAACTCAATTATGCACGTGAGTTATTCGCATTGATTTATATAGGTACTTTTACTGGTCTTTTGGTAGGTAGGTATGTATCGAAATTATGCAAATTGTTTATTTAGGTTGATTTATCATTTGAATAGGGCGTATGGTACAAAAAAATATTTCAAACGTTTGCCGTATAATTTTGACCCAATTTTTCGGCAGCGGTTTCTTTATTTACTTCTGTTTAAGAAAATTTTCTAAATTCTAAACCCATCTAATCATTTACTTACCTGGAAAGATAATTCTCCGTTTAAATCAAAACTATGGTAAGTAAATACACCTACTGAACATAACTATGATATGCAGGAGGTAAATGACATTGGGAAAATTAGGCTGGCTCACTATCTAAGCTGAACTGATTTGTTGATTTTTTTTTTCAGGAAATGTAAATTTTCAATTACCTATGGGAGCTTGTTTTGTTAATTTACTCAAACAAATGATAAAGTTGCCGAAATGAATCATCTTAGATGGCTTAGTCACCGTTAATTTCGATTTTCATCTAAATACGCAAAAATACCTATAGTAGGTCTAGGTATGTAGGCTACTTAGTGTACCAACTTACTCATTTTGAAGCAATAAAATTATGATAGACATCCAACTTGTCTTATTTTGAGGGTAAAACAATTTTGCGGTGGTGCTGAAAAATCCAATTTTCCACCTGTTTTAATTTTTGAGATTTTTAGAACCCCTGAGAAACTAGAAAATTTCGGTTTGCAGCAAAAGCAATATTTTTGGATATATAATTACTTAGGTATCTATATCTTGGACAAAAAGTTCACTTAAAATTATTTTATATGTATTTGTAACTTAAAAAGCTAATTTTGGAGCCCCCTACTTTGGCTACCCTTCAAAAACGTACTAATACACATTTTGAAAAAAAATGATAATTTTACATTAGAAACACAATATTAACCCTAGGAAAATTTTTCAGGCGGGTTCAATGGAAAATTTTTAAGTTGATCTTTTTTGAGGTCATTTTACCAACTGACATGAGAGTGGCAAACTGCCATTTTTCATAAAAAACTGTTTTAAATGGAAGAAGAATGAAAGTTTTTATGGTGAACACTGACATACCAAAACCAAATTTTTGAAAGCTGTGGCCAATCAAAAGGTCTCATAGGGGACGGAGGGAGTTTTTTTTAAAGAAATCAACATCTCTGCATCGGGAGGGTAAACAATATCAATGTTCCTAGGGTCGATACCATGTATCTCGACCCTTCTGAACACGAAAATGTCATTATTTCCAACATCCAACCAGAAGATGTGTTCCGAATTCCAAATTGAAGATTTTCCCACTTAGGTACCACTTTTTGTGAAAAACATCCTAAAATGCTTTGTCTGAGGTTTAATAATCATAAAAAGCTATACCTACTTGGAAAGTTACCATTGAAATCGAGGAGAAAATTCTCCAAGGGTCACTACTGTGATTCGAATGCAAAATTATAAATTTTTTTCATAAAATATATCTCAATGAACCATTTAAAAAGGATGGTGAAAATCTTGACGGATTTTTCGCCGTTAGCACAGAAAATTTTGAAATCGACATTGAAAGACTTGAAAGGAAATGAAATTTTGCAAATTTGAAAAACCATACCTACTCATATTTTTAGCAAAAAAATTTGACTAAAATTTTTTGAAGTGAATTTTAAAGATTTATCTTGCTTTGGACAATTGAATTACAAAAAATTTTCATTTACGAGAGATAAAGTTGTACTTTCAGAATTCGGGGTTATTTGGTCGTTGGACCAATTTTTACCGATTTTTTCTCACTCAAAAGTCCTAAAACGAAAGTTCTCCAAGAAGAGGTCATTACTTTCGAAAATCTTCTCATTCGAATCCATTTTTCCCAACATTATAAGCTTACTCATCATGTATATTTCAATATTTCAGCAAAAAATTTTGGAATGGAAAATTAATGACAGGAATTAATAACAAGTACATACATAAGTTGGTACCTACTTTGAATGATGAACAAACTTTATACCTACTTACCGCTGATTTAAAATTTAAAAAACCAAAGACCATTTAACCATTTCAAATTCTTTGCAACTTTCCTCGCACTCTTATAAGAGGTCTTTAGCCCCTACTATTTTAATCTTAGGCAAAAAATTCTCTGAACAAAATTAATTTAATTCTTAAAAAGTAACATGTTCTCACAATTAATTCTTGTATCAAAATTTTCGTTTGCAGTTCCTTCAGAAATTTCAAACATGAGCAAAAAATTATCATCATTAAAATGCATTCGATTTTCGGGTAGATGCTGCCTATGTATCCATCGTCACGATTAAGACGTGTCTTGATTCAATTTTTTTGAAAAGAATGTTTGTCTCTTATAAATCTTTAAAATGGGCAACCGTTTAACAGATATCTCAACTACGAGGATGGATCGAAAATATTTTTTCGATTTCGCCAATTTTTTCATATTTGATACAGTTTTTGAGTTGAAACTCTCCCAGAAAATTTTTAGCTCCCCGCGATGCTTGGGGCCTGAGCAAGAAGGCTCTAAAGTAGGACCATTTTTGAAAAAAACGAAATACACCTCTAATCCGCACATGCAATCAATTCTGTTGGGAGTGTTCGGAGTTTTACTATTCACTTTTATAAAACTTACTTGAGAATAACATCGATCTGCGACCTTTCAAAAAAAAATTTAAAGGGAGGAATCACATGACGTCCAACCATAAAACCAAGTCCAGTATGAGATTCAACATCTCAAACGTCATCTTTTTAGTGATACGATTTCAGACAATACGGGTTGGAGGGAAGGGTTAAACACGAAAACAACGATTTTGTTTTCCAAAAATGGCTCCATTTAGGGGCCTCCTAATTCAGGTCTTAGGTATTATGGGAGCTAAATAATTTTTCCATGTGTACATTACCTAGGTACGTATTTCTTTAACAAGTATGATAAGAACTGTTACTTCATTTTTCCAGTACCTATGAAGTCATTTTGGAAATTATGACTTGTCCATAAATTGAGAAAGTAACGATTTAAAGTACCTAAGTATACTTTCTTATTAAGAAAATAAACAGTACCGTTTTTCATTTTCAACACATATGAACAATGTTAGTACCTACACTTGATGCATTCGTTTAATTACACAATTTGTTGATTTTTATCAAAATGTTAAAATGAGACGCAGCCAGGGATACCCGACCATATGTCGGAAAAGTAAATTTCGAGAAAAACGCAAATTAAGAAAAAATGACCAAAAATATGGAAAAAATTTTTTTTATCAATTTGTATACTATGAACCCTCTACTTTCATATGAGAATAGGTTCAGGTCCCAAAAGTGTCATCTTCTTGGTTAAAAAACGAATTTTGCTGAAGGCCTCTGAGAAATTGAAACCATACCATATGTCGGAATTTTATAAAAATATGTTAAAATTTACAACTTTCATTATTATTGAAACGTAGTAGTGTTCAACAAATACCCGGATATCCAAATACCAAATACTATTTGGATTATCCGGATATCACACGGAAATTGCCGAACATCTCCGAAAAATCCCGAAAACGGTTGAACTTTTCCGAGAGTTTCCGAATTCTTTCACGAACCCTCACAAAATTTAAAGGTCGATTATCGAAATCGAAAAATCAAAATTGAAAAATCGATTATCGAAATCGAAAAATCGAAATTGAAAAATCGATTATCGAAATCGAAAAATTGAAATTGAAAAATCGAATATCGAAATCGAAAAATTAAAATTGAAAAATCGATAATCGAAATCGAAAAATCGAAATTGAAACATCGATTATCGAAATCGGAAATTCAATTTTTTCCCGTTGAAACTCTTCATTTCGATTATCCGGATATTTGTTGAACACTAATTTTCAAAACATGATTTCACCGTTTGGTTTGTAAAGTTGTTTGACTTGCACTATGATTTCATTTCTCAATGCACGTAATTTCAGGTTCGTTTTAATGAACTACAGTGGTGTACGATTATTAAGAAAACAAATTTTGCACCAAAAATGTCATTATTTCTTGAAAAAAGATGATTCCCGACATATGGTATGGTTTCGATTTTCGATGCCGGCAACTTCTGGAAGGGGTTAATGACCTAAAGTGATGTAAGAGGACGTAAATAAACCATTTCCGATGAGAAAAGTCGTTTACAGAATATAATTTTTTGTTTTATTCATTGAAAACAGTTCCAAATCTTGTTTTGCGTTTTTCTCAAAACTTTGATTTTTGAAAATCATTTTTTGGTAAACTTTGAAAAATCATAGAAAATTCATTTCTCAACCTTTTTTAATGCGGTTTGCGCTATTCGAAAGGTACAAGTCTGTACTATTTAAAGAGTCAAAAAAACGAAAAAAAAAATTTCCGACATATGGTCGGGTATCCCTGGCGGCGTCTCAAATGGTCACTCCAGAAAAATTGATATTTTCAAATCTTTGTGGATTTTGATAGAAGTAGGTAGGTACTACAAAAGGATCTATATTGGGGCCACTTTTATTTCTAATGTACATAAATGCAATACTTAACTTTATAGATTTCCCCTTGACATTATTTGCAGTCATCTACTTAATATAACCGCATTAATTTCAAGCAATGATATAGAAAATCTTAAAATGTTTATGGAAACAATCCTCAATCAACTACGTTGAGATTTTAATATTCTATGGTTCCATCTGGCGTTAGTAAGTACCTAATACCAATTTATCAACATTGAGAATTTTAAGATAAAGTCAAGATGGCGTTGACGTGTTATTAAAATTTTATTTTATAAAATTTTTCGTTATAATTACGTAAAAATTAAAACACCAATCCTAAAAAATTACCTACCTGTAGGTAGTATACTGGGTACTTTAAATAATATCTCTAACAAATTTGAAAAAGAGGTGTAGAAGAGCAAAATCTATTATTCCTGTGTGTACATGTTTACGTGAAACTATCTCCCGCTAGGACCTGGAGCCGGCGCAGGAGCTGGAGCTGGCGCGGGGGCTGGGGCCGGCGCGGGGGCTGGAGCCGGTGCGGGCGCTGGCGCCGGAGCTGGGGCCGGTGCTGGTGCTGGAGCCGGTGCGGGAGCTGGCGCCGGCGCAGGAGCTGGAGCCGGTGCCGGTGCTGGAGCCGGCGCGGGAGCTGGGGCTGGGGCTGGTGCTGGTGCTGGAGCTGGAGCCGGTGCGGGGGCTGGCGCCGGCGCAGGAGCTGGGGCTGGGGCTGGTGCTGGTGCTGGAGCTGGAGCTGGAGCCGGCGCGGGAGCTGGGGCTGGTGCTGGTGCTGGAGCCGGCGCGGGAGCTGGAGCCGGTGCGGGGGCTGGCGCCGGCGCAGGAGCTGGGGCTGGGGCTGGGGCTGGTGCTGGAGCTGGAGCTGGAACCGGTGCGGGGGCTGGCGCTGGTGCTGGCGCTGGTGCCGGAGCTGGAGTGGCGGGAGGTGGAATGCAGCTACTAAATCGACACTGGCATTCAATTGCGTTCGTTAAACTCTCTGAGAAAAACAAAATCACGTTGTTATTGAAATGATAATGAAGTAATTAAAAAATAATAGTCAAAAGCGAAAACAAAAATTTCCAACTAGGTTTACAAAAAGTGTGCGCCTGTGGCGCGTCTGCAAAAAAATTTGTGCCACAAAAATTTGAAAATAAAACGATTTAAGAAAATGAAAATTTGTTCAGTTTTCAAAATATCATTCATTTTTTCAATTCGCCTCTTTTTAGATTTTTGTTGCACAAGTTTTCTTCTGCAGATCCTTCAATTTTCAAGTTATGCAAAAAATAATATCATAGGAGTTTTTTCGATTTTTGAGGTATCTCCCTTCTCATGATTAAGAATTTAATTAGGGTTCAACATTTTTCAACAGACATTTGCTTCTTCAATTTTAATAGCAGACCATTTGTTTGTCTAACGTTCCATAACCATTTCTGGAACAGCCTGTATTTTTTAATGTAACTTTCATACGAAGGCTTGTATAAAAGGTAGACTAGTAACGGGTTTAGAATTTTTTCATGGAGAATGGGAATTAAAAAATTAAATTTTATAAGTCAGAAACTTTTATTTAAATAAGGGGGAAATAAAATTTTTACTCTAATTTTTTTGTTGGTTTTTCTCAAGAAGGAACCAATAAATGCCAGGAAATGAAAAAAAAGGAGTCAAGTGTGATGAAAAATGACGTGTATTTTGAAAGAATTTTCTAGAATACAAAGCATATTTTTATTAAAACGAAAAATTATTTTTAAATAACGTAGAAAAACGAAAAAATGTCCATTTTACTGATTTATACCCCTGTGCCATTTCCAGTCGTTGGAAAGTTCCCCTCTTTTCGATCTGGAAAAATTCGATCTTTCATAGAAATCCTTTCTCATTGCCCCTGGGGAAATTATTTACCTAAAACGTTATCTCCACCTTATGACGTTGTAAAAATTTCACCCCCTCCCCAATTCTACACTTACTCCTCTCCACTGGCATTGAAAATCTGACCATGCTTTAAAATTTTTTTTTTTCAAGTACAAATAAAAAGAAATGTTTTACAATAAATGAATTTTATCTACTCCCAGGTCATTTATTCAAAATGAAAAAAATGTATTGTATGTACGTACTTACCTATCTGATTTTTCTTTGAAAAAATGGAAAAAAAGTGGAAAATCGCCGCTCGTGATTTTAATGAGTTAAAATATTTACAGTATCTCAATTTAGGAAACATTCTACCTAAAAAATTTGCCTCTGTATTTTCTTACAGAATTTCAAAAAAATTTGACGAAAGTAAAATGGAGTAAGTTTTAAAAAATGGACTTCTATGGTATATTTGGGTAAAGACATCCATGCTACATAACTACGATAAAACCATTTCAAAAAAAATCAAAATTTACTTTTAATTTCTACAAATGGTTTGAACATATTAAAATTTCTAGACCTGGTGGGAAATGGTAAACGTGGAGTCAGAGGGTGAAATGTTTCGAGGTCCAGCACATCTTCCTATCTACTTCATATAAACTCCCGATAAAAGTCCAAAACAGTCGCTCTTAGAGATTATACCACAAATCATCTTTTCCCTTAAAACTGCGCTTGAAGGGTACCAGCGTAAGGTACTTTCAAAATATAGTTATAGGTACCTAACCTACCTGCGTACCTACTCTCCTTGTCAATGTGATAAAAACTATTTTAAAAAATAATAAAATCCTCATTATAAAAACTACTCAAAAAATTCATATTTCTTACCTCCTTTTCTTTCTAAACAAACGGCAACACATTCGGAGACCGTGATGTTGTTTTGATTTTGCAGCAGAAGACAAGTTTGAATTGAAGCACTACTTGTACCTCTGAAGCCGCAACGTGTCTTACAAGCTCTCAATCTCCCTTGAAAAGAATTTCTTCGTATCAAACAATTACCGAAATTGAAGAAGAATACAGAAATTAGCACAATGAATAAAAATTTATACATTTTGGCAGTCCAGATAAAACACAAAAATCACTTTAAAATATTCTTCAAATGCGAACTGTTCAATTCTTTAAACTCGGTTATTCATGTGAGTATATTACTCGCATTGATTTACATACTTTTACTGGTCTTTTGGTAGATAGGTATCGAAATAATATACTAAATATGTTTATTTAAGTTGATTTATCATTTAAATAGGGCGTATGGCATGAAAAATATTTTAAACGTTTGTCGCGTAATTTTGACCCGATTTTTCGGCAGCGGTTTCTTTATTTACTTCTTTTTAAAAAAAGTACCTAGGTATATAAATTCTAAACCCATCTTATCATTTACTTACCTGGAAAAATGATTCCTCGTTTAAAACCAAAATATGGCAAGTAAATATACCTACTGAACATGTTTTGTTAATCTAATAATAAATAGATAACCACGATAGGAAAATTAGACTAGCATACCATCTAAGCAAAACTAATTTGTTGATTTTTTAAGGTAGGTAATGTAAATTTTCAATTACCTACTTATGTGAATTTGTTTTGTTAATTTACTCAGGCAAATGATAAAAATGCCTAAATGAATTACCCATATTAAGTATATGGTTTAATCACTATATATCGTTAATTTCGATTTTCATCTAAATACACAAAAAGATAGTAAAAGTAGGTCTAGGTACCGTATGTAGGCTACTAAGTACAAACCTTCTCATTTCGAAGCAGTGAAAGGATTTTTTTTTATAAAATACGTATACCTACTCTGATTTAAAAGTAGAAGAAATTATAAAATTTTGAAGGAAAATATTGAAAAGATTTACACTCTCTATGGATTTGTGAAAATGGGTATATTTCTGTACGAAATTACGAACAATCACGTAGATCAGGTAAATTAAAATGTACAAAATGGTTTTCAATCAAGAAACTATTGGTGATGAATGCAATAAAACTGAGTTTTCACGTCTTACTGGATAGCGGCTACAACCAGGGAAAATCGTCCTCGTCATTTTCAAAATTCTCAATTAAACGCCGCGAAGTAGTCGGTTCTGAGCTGGTTTCTGGAGATGCCGCAGTTGGTGTGGTGTTGGAAGATGAAGTGGTTTGGGCAGAAGTAGTTTGCGCAGGTACTGTAGTTATAGAACTTGGATCGGCGGATTCGGTCGAGAATTTTGGATCAGATGATGAAGAAGGAGTGGGCTCACTGGTAGCTGATTTTCCCACACATTTTCCATTTTCACATTGGCATTCGGTACTGTTCTTTATATCTTCTGTAATAGTAAGAGAAATTTCGTTGAAAATTAGAAACACAGTTCAAATCATAGATTCGATTTTTTCTGCATTTGTATGGACGAAGACTGCACAAATATAAACATACAAGAAAGAACCGAAATTAAATTGAAGAGGGGAGGAGGCTCAAAAAGTTTCAACTAAAACCAATTTTTTCCTGATTTTTCCAACTCAAAATAAAAAGACCGTCTTAAAAAAATCGTCAGTTGGTCTACCATAATGTCTTCGAGTATGTTGAGCTCAAATTTCAACAAATTTTTGAGATTTGATCTGATCAGTTTCTCGTACTCTCAATGGAGGAGTTAGTACAGTCAAATTAGCTCAAACCATGAAAAAATTTCCAACCAGCTGAATTTTGGTTTATACGATGTATAATTGTGTCAGTTACAACATAAAAAAAGTGCTGCTCTCCAAGTGTGGAGCTAGCCCCATGAGGGGGAAAACCCCCTCACAAAAAGTGGTTTTTCGTCTTTACCGCCTCAGGGAAGCCTCAAATCAAAAAATAACAAGTACATATAAAAAAATATTGACATCGAATTTCCTATCAAATGGGTTTTCCACTTTTCGAGATAACTCAATCCTACAGTATTTTTTGAAAAAATCGAAACTTTTGTGAGTAATTTCCTATCAGGCAGGTTCGATTTTTTTTCGAAAACACACCCATTTCTTTGCCCAAAAATTAAGGGTGGAAAACGCCTATTTTTCCAATATTTACAGTATTTTTGGAAATTATGGAAATACGAAGCTGAAAATATCGGTTTTGAATCCTTACGACGCAAAGAAATGTTTCGTATCACCAATAATAAGCAATAACATCGCGTTTGAAGTACTTTTTCTTTCCACGACCTCAATTTTTTTAATGCAGTATTCAATAACCCCCCCCCCCCCTATAATTAACGGTAGGGGTTAAAATTCTTGCAGTAACTTTTTTTGGAATACCCTGCCAGCATGTTTGAAAAAAATTACTCTTCACTGGTATAATTTTGGATACTTTCAGCTTCATACTTCCATCATTTCCAAAAATACTGTAAATATTGGAAAAATAGGCGTTTTCCACCCTTGATTTTTGGGCAAAGAAGTGGATGTTTAAAAATCGAACCTGCTTGATAGGAAATTACACGTAAAACATGATTGTTCATAACCATTTTTCCATTTTGAAGCTAATTTGAGGAGATATTCACAAAAATTTCGATTTTTTCAAAAAATGCTGTAAATTGTTGAAAAATAGGTGTTTTTTACCCTTAATTTTTGGTCAAGGAAGTGAGTGTTTTTGAAAAAACAAAAAACCTTCCGATAGGAAATTACACGTAGAATAATATTGTTTATAACTACTTTTCAATTTTGAGGCTTATTTGAGGAGATATTCACGAAAACCCGGGTTTCAGCAGACATTTACCCCTTCCCATGAGGTAGCGGAGGGTTATGGGGAGGGGGCATTTTAGTATGTTGTGTAGTGGCCCATTACGAAAGTAAAACGCAAAAAAAATCAGGATTGAATTTTTGGGGGGTTTGGTACATTTTTTCTCTTATTTGCTTGGACTATAACTGCAAGGATGGATCGAAAATATTTGTTCGGTCTCGCCAATTTCTTGATATGTGGTCTGGTATACTTTTTAAGTTGAAACTCTCCCAGAAAATTTTTTAGCTCTCCGTGATGCTTGGGGCCTAAGGTAAAAACCTCTAAAGTAGAACCATTTTTGAAAAAAATGATTTTTTTTTGAATTTATACCCCTTCAATCCGTATTATCCATTTTGCTCGGAGTATTACAATTTATTTTTTTACAACTTGAGAAAAACATCGATCTGCGACATTGAAAAAAATTGAAAGGGGGGGGGAATCAAATGCCTCTCATCAAATACACCATGAGATTCAACATCTCAAATCGTATTTTCTTTAGCGCTGTTATGATTTAAGATAATAGGGATGGAGAGAAGGGTTAAACAAGAAAACAGCGATTTCACCCTCCCACTTTGGGGCTTCCTAGCTCAGTTCTCAGGCATTACGAGGGCTAGAAAGTTTTCTGAGAAAGTTTCAATTCAAACTATAAGTATTATAATATATCAAAATATAATGCATGAGTTTATTTACTCCTTAATTGATAAACTAGGTACCTAGGCTTACTTATTACCCAAGTATAAAAATAAAAATACCTACGTAGGTAATTAAGTAAAAGTAACCAAAATACACAAAATCTTACCCTCATGTTTCACCAAACACCGGCTCACACATTTCGAAATTGTTGTATCCTGATGATCTTTCAAAATGGTACAAGTTTGAATGGTATTTTTTTGTTGAGAATCTCTAAAAGCGCAAAGCCATTTGCAATGTCTAAATTTAGCCTGGAAAGTGCTCCTGCTTACAGCGCAAGATCCATAACTCAACATGAACACACAAGCCAAAATCAAATACAACGGTTTGCACATTTTAGCGAAGGAAAATTTTTTCAATTTTTCAAAAAAAAGTCACAAATTGTCAATCGGGTAAAAACTGCTTAAAACGAAGCTAATAATTTTAAACTGTTGTCGAATCACTTCACATGCACGAATATATATAGGAAAAATATAGGTTCATCAATTCGAAATTTTATGATGCTAGGTATTATCTTGTTGGAATAGGTAATTTACAGTGCAATAAACGTGTAAAAAATAGTCAATAGTGTGCGACATTTCGCACCTTGTTACGAAAATTTACAAATCCGTTTTGGGTGACGAATTTCTAGGTTAATTAAATGACAAGTATACGTATCTAATGCTATACAAGTACAATAAAGTCTACAAACACCTTCAAATTCGAGTAAGAATACATCAATTTTGAGAGAGAGAGAAAAAAAACTCGGAAAATAATAAGTAGGTACATCGTTTTATATGCATATCTAATTTTATATTTTCTGATATTGCCAATCTCCAGTAAGTAGGTATAGAAAACGAAAAAGACGTGGTTGAAATAATACAGATATGGAAGCTGTATTGATTTTATATTGAAGTGAATAATATAACCGGGGATGAAAAAGTATCGCTTATACCCATTCGGTGGCTAAAACGTTAAGTCATTTTAATAGACATTTCAGAAGCAGGAAATATTCTCATATTTGATATAAAAGTACCTACTAAAAAAAAACCTTCACTCATCAGTACATATTGCTTTACGATCTAAACCTAAAGGCTCATTCATCTCCAATTCCTATTTTAAATTTCGAATCGAGAATCTAGTTTAGGAAAATTAATCGCGATTAATACTTCAAAAAAACAATATCAAGGGTCCAATAAGAGCAATCGACAAAGAAAAGGGTAAAATCACCCGAAGCAGGGAAGTTATATCTTACATGCGCTTTTAGGAACCACTAATTTTATTTCTCTCAGTTGAAGGGTGTTCACAGATTTCACCCTTTTACGCGTGCGTCATCGTGAGTTTTCGCGTGGGTTGATATTCATTGTGGAAACGTCGCACAGTGTTATGGTGCATTTCTCTTTTGATATCGTTGCAAATAGTGAAATTTCATATCACAATGTATAATAATTTACTGATTTAGCAAAGTTGATAAATAAATGTTTAGTAAAAATATTTCATTATTTTTAATTCAAAAATGATATTCGCATTGTTGATGCGCCACAAATTTGTACATAAAAATATTATTTTCTTGTAATTATTCTTCAACTTCGTCATGGAGAATAAAGAATTCAAAAGACGGAATAAAAATCTCGCGACGGTAAGCATTCAAATTAATTATTTAAGCGTATTACTTTTCTGTTTTAAAGTATACCTAAATATTTAAAATTATCTATGGTTTGAGCTAATTCCTGTTTGCCCTTTGAGAATTTCTAATTTTAAAATAATCGACATACCGAAGTATAGGCCTATAAAGAAAAGTTTTAGTTGCATGGAAAATTTAATCGATTTTTTTCTCATGCCTAAAGTTTTATCACACGAGACCATAAAGGATAACTTTTTAAGCATTCCAACTTTGAATTTTGTTTTGTATTTTAGCAAATTGAGAAACAGAAGCGTATTGAGAATGATTTAGTGAGCAGAATTTCACAACTCGAGAAGAAACAATTGGAGGATGATGTGATGTTGTGTGGTATCAATAGATATTGGAAAGTTTTAGATGAAAATTGTAGAATTTTTTCCAAACAGTTTGACGCCAAATGTTCGATGAACATGTTTGATAAATGTAAGTAAATAAAGGAAGTTTACTTCGTTATCATTGTTATCAATTATGCAAATACATAAATGTAGATCGACCAAACATTTTTTTTTGGGTTTTTAGTCGATAGCAGTGCTGATTCGTTTCTTATCCAATTATCTACCTATGATGTGGAAGAGCTCAATGAGAAGCTGGATAAAAGAGTGCAAATTTCAAAGCAGAATGTGAAGAAATTAATGATGTCTTTGTATAAATTATTCGGAAGGACAAATAATTTGAAGACAATGCAGAAAAATGGAGGTTTGTTTAAAAAGTTGTATACAGGGTGTTTCATAACTGAAACGAGTCCTTCAACTTGGTGAGTATGCAACCCATTCTGAAACTAAATACGTGGGTTTGCCTACCCTAAAATTTGCAGGGACAAAGTTTATGTTTTGTTCGACAATTTTTAAATTTTTCCCAAGGTACACCTAATTTTATTTCTGCCCCTGGAATTTTGAGAAGTTGCAAACGTACCTACTTGTATCCAGAATGAGCTGCCTACTTATTGTATTGAAGGGGGTGTGTGGCCTATGAAACTGTCTTTGTCTAGGGGATATTCGGTCCCTGTTTTTTGCCATTTCCTTGACTGCTTACTTGGAGATTTGAAGGCATAATCACCCAAATAGTTGATAAAGTTTTTTGGCAATTCTTTTTCTCACAGATTTTGAATTTTTAACAAAAATTTAAAAAAAAATAAAAACTTTGGCGATTTTTAAAATTCCCTACAAAGAAGTTTCTTTGTTAAGTCAAAGAAAATTTTGTGAAAATGCATCCCTGGTTTTAGTTTGATAAACTGCCAGTCAGGCTTGTCAGAAATTTCACTTTCAAAACATTCCATCAAGTTTCAGTTTAATAAATTCAGCAGAAGGGTAGAAAAAATCTCATTCAAAATTGAATACTTGACTTGGCCCCTTCTGCCCTTCAAATCTCAGAACTGTCAGACTATTGAAATAAATATCTATGTACATTTATGAAATGTACAATTATGGTATCTATCGTCTAAAGAAAAAAAGAGAATTACCATCAGATTACCCAGTACGAGCATCGCCTATATCTACAGGGATACTTTTCAAAGATTTAAGAAGGGATTAAGTACTAAGTATGTCATTTCATTTTTAAAAATTTTTATAATAAATTTTCAGTGAAGCTGAAACCTCAAAACATTAAAAGATTTCAACAAAATGTCAAATTGCGTAAGAAAATCATAACATTGCATAAGGACTACTACACTTTCAATTTAAGGGTAAATATTAATGATCTACCTACCTATATCTAAATTTCATAAAAAATGAATGCTTTTTTAATAAATTATCATTTCCAAAAAAAAAGTCTCGAAGCATTATTAACTATTTTTTTTTTCAATGCACTTATTTTCAGATGAAAACAAAACAAGACGTATTAACTTTGAAAGAGACTGAAAACGATGAAATGAAAAATAGAATTGATAATTTGCAATACCAAAATACAAAAATGAAAGCATCTACTGATGAAATGGAACATAATTTGGCAGAATTGATGGATGAAATAAAACAGCTCGAAGATTCCGACGAAATAGATGAGGCTGAAACAACCGAACAAGAAGAACCTTCATCTGTTGATGTGATTGACAAGGTACCCATATATTTTTCAAATGTAAAAATACACAAGATATTTAATAATTGAGTCCTTTCTGTCAGCCTATGCAGTAAGTAGGCGATCGCTCAAGTTTTTTGAAAAGTTAAATCTTGAATGAGGACAGGAGTACTTATTCAGAAAATTATGCTTAAACCTCAAAAAAATCTAGTAGAAATTTTACCCTCTCGACTCAACTTTTATCCCTGTCTAATTACCCTTAAAATCTGTTCATGATCAAAAAATTTTGTAACCATTTTTTTAAAAATTTCACCAAAAATTGATTTAATACCTACATTTATAGCTAATTTTTTACTTGAAAGTGTCATTTATTCTTATTTTTTATCTTTACTCCAGTTTCCAGGGACACGTTTTTTAAAATTGTTTTTTAAAAAATTGATTTTTTTTCTTACATTGGTCTCAGTATGAATACTTTTACCAAAAAAAATCATCAGCACACATGATGCATTTTTTTTTTCATTCTTTGGGTAAAAGTAATCATATTGAGATAATTTCAAGAAACTTTTTTCTAAAAATAATTTTTTTGAATTTCTTGGAGAAAATTTATAAAACTTGAAATAATATCTGTCCCCTTATGAAAGTTCACAGCTTTCGTGTTTAATCAAAGACAAAAGTGTACATCATTCATTCAAATTTCTCAAAGTTCAAAGTAAGATATCTCGAAAACGGCTGAATGGATTTTTAATCGTTTGAAAATCTCAAAATTTCGATCCTTCCTCTACAATTTTTGTGATATGTGTTTTCTTCTGAAAGTTCACAGCTTTTCGAGTTTAATCGAGGACAAAATTGTACCTTTTCCATTCAAATGTCTCATATTTTCACCTTTTTTATTCATTGATTCAAATTTCTCAAACTTCAAAGTTCAATATTTCAAAAATGGTTGAATGGATTTCAAATCGGTTTTAAAATCTGAAAAGTTCAAGCTTTCCTCTACAATTTTTGTGATATGTGTCCTCTTCTGAAAGTTCGCAGCTTTCGAGTTTATTCAAGGACAAAGTGTACATTTTTCAGTCAAATTTCTCAAAGTTCAAAGTTAGATATCTCGAAAACGACTGAATGGATTTTAAATCGGTTTGAAAATCTCAAAATTTCGATTCTTCCTCTACAATTTTTGTGATATGTGTTTTCTTCTGAAAGTTGGCCGCTTTCGTTCTTTTTTTCAATTACTCCTTATAAAACACCTAGAGTAAAGAAAACGAAAACAACTGCTTTTTGGAATTTTTTCATGTCTTGCTCAAAATTTTTAACAAAAGCAATGGCAATACAACTTTATAATTACCCTTTTTTCAAATTTACTTTTGAATAAAAGGGATAAAATGTTCCCCGATAGGCAACCCACTTTGAGTTCAATTACGTATAGTTGCATACTTCATGAATAGCACGGGACAAAAATTAGCTGATAATTTTTTGAAATAATCTAATCCTAGGTAATTTTGAACTGAGAGGTCTGCGCCAGGCGCACTTTGGCAATTAAAAATAGCTGTTCTTATACGTAAGATACATTCATTGTCATAGATTTTCAAGTACCTACATAGTTATTTCAAAAAAAATGATGAAAGTTGAGAATTTTTTTTCACTTAAAAAATAATACATAATTTGTAGGTAATGAGGCTGTGAAGCTTTTCTGAAAATTAATCACATGAACTCCGACATTTTTTTAAAAAAATGTAATTAATCGTAATAAATTGAATATTTACCTACTTACAAAAAATTTCGAAGGAAGGGGACCCATTTTTTTCCAAGCACTTCGAAAGATAGATAAACACACAAATTTGGACTCATTATGAATTATAAAAAACACAAGTGAAAAATTTTATGAAAAAGTAAAATCATTTTTGGAATTTATTCTTGTTTAGTCTGGCGAACTCGAGAAAGAAATCGAACAACAACGACAACTTTCTGAACAATACTTACAAGAACTTCAAATTATGAACTTGAAACAGCAAGAAGCTGCCAAGCAAGTTGAAACACTGAAAATAGATGTAAGTACCAAGAATACTCATTTCATTTCATGTAGGTAGCAATAAAAATACCTCATATCTACATTTTCCTCTATCATAGGTATGCCAATTACCTGAAAAAATAATCACCCAGTCTAAAAAATACAAATATCTACATTCGAAGTTTTCCATCCTTTATAACGATTCTTCTCAATTACGACTGAGTTGGGAAGAGGTGCAAAAACAAATGCAAATTTTAAAAACATCTTTTAACGCTGCTCAAGAAACTTCTGAAGTAAGCATCACATTCATAGCCTATCTACCTATGATATTTCAATTTGAATTCATTTTACTCTTTTTTAATCCACAGCGCGAATGCTTAATGCAACAAAAAAACATGCGTCAAGAGATGATCAAACTGGACGACACAAACGGCCAGCTTCGAAAAGAATGTCGCAAACTGAAAATGGAATTGGAACAATCAATCGCCGAAACCAATCTATTCGGGTCACTGAATTCGGAAATGAAAAAACTAATGAGTTCGATGTTGGACTACTGCAAACAACACGAAAGCGACATCAAACGATACAAACGTAAACACGAAGAAATCGAAGAAGATATTCGATTCTCAAAGGCGATGCCACCGATGAAAATAAAGTGTGATAAATTACTTCAGCTCGTTCGCTACAGAGAATTTCATCGTAGACGGCTCAAAGAAAAGGAACTTTTGAAAGAAGGGTCGAAAGATGCGTTTTTGAAAATGCCACCTCCAAAAGAGCTACGTTCAAGGGACGCGACCAAAGAATTGAACGGTAAAGATATCAAACAACTCACTGATTCCAAGGATTTAATAAATGCCAAGGAATTACAGCATATTAAAAATATCCTTAATTCCAAAGATATCTCGTGCAAAGATCTACTGCACAGTAAAGAATCATTTAAAGAGATGACCTGTTCTAAAGTATCGCCGTCCAAAGATAAAGATCTATTCAATGATTTTCTGCATCCGAAAGATTCGACTCAACATTGCTCAGACGATCCTCTGCATAAAGAAGCCCTTCATTATACCGAATTGACACTTCGAAAAGACAACCATTATTCCAAATCTTTTTCAAAACTTACCTATTCGAAGGAAATTCTGCGTTCTAAAGAATTACTTAAAGAAAGATACTTACGTGATTGTTCCAAAATGAAATTCAAAGATTTATTTAAAGATGGAGAGAAAGAAGAGATCGAAAAACAACCCGAGATCAAAAATCAAACCGATTTTGATGCTAATAGCTCGGAAGAAATTGAAGTTCCAAAAACGGCGTCGAAAATTCCAATTAAAGAGGTACTACTTGAGATTTTTTTGTAAAAATTTTTAGGGTAGAATTCGATGAAAAAGCTTGAGAAAATAGCAAAATTTTCCAATAAAAAAAGTAAAAAAAATAAAAAAGGGGAGGGGTAAATAAATATGTGCTTCAAAATAATTTTCTCAAAGAAATGAATCAGAAAATTTCTCGCAAATGTGAATAAATTTGCCTTCTTGGAGATTTGAAGGAGCAATTTGATCCAATACCTATATGAAATTATTTGTTGGCTTCATCGTACATTTTTTTTAATTGATATTTTTGGAATTTTTTCACCAACACATAGATTTTTTGAAATTTTTAAAAAATTAACGAAAATAATGAAAAGTGCTGATTTGTTTCAGAATGTTGTGAATTTGGACTCCGACGATTCCGGCCACGATGAGCCAAAAGCCAAAAAAATAACCGACATCAAACCATCGACATTATGTAAAGAAAAGTCTGAAGAGGAAGCTGAATGTATTGAAAATCAAAATTCTGACAAATCCGAATTTCTAAAGCCAGAAAATAAAGATCAGCAAGAAATCAAAAAAACCACACCTCCCACAAAAAAAGATCTGTTCGTTCGAAAGCTAAAATATCATTTGAAGTAAGTATTTGGTACCTATTTAAAATTTGAAATTACGCAACATCTACTTTCAATTTCTTTTTTTTTGGTAATATTTAGGAAAATAATGAGTGAAAAAAAAGATTTGAATTTATTACTGGGCATGTATAAAAATATGAATAAAACTGACGAAGAAAGAGTAAAATTAATGGTTTCCGAACAAAAACTGAAACACGAATTGGAAGAAGTGAAAAGACAAATGCGTCGAATCGAGGTTGGTTTCGTTTGATATTCATCCCACATGCATATTTCATAATTTCATTTTAAAATTACAATTTTTTTTCTTCTTCAGGAAAGTAGATGCGATGATAGAAAAGATTTAGTAGACGTTGTCATGACCCGAAAAATTAAATATCTTTTGGCGAAACGCAGAAGACTTCAGAAAAAAATTGAAGAGGCCAGAGATGTGAGTTGATATTTTAAATTTATTTAAATTTATTATCCTAAATCTCTTCCATTTTCTTCTTTATCAGTCTTTATTATGCGGAGAAATGGAGATCACCGGTCAAGTATGGGACGAATTACAAGCTCAAAATACCAGACTCCATCAACTTTTACGAGAAAAAGACGACGAGAATCTGAAACTGATGACCGAACGTGTTAAATCAAATCAGCTTTATAATCTTTCCAAAGAAGAAAATGAGACCATGATGCAACATGTGAGTAATCATCAATGAAATTACCTACACAAACACGTATCTACTTACCAATGACCTAGTTAAAGAAAATTACGGTGTGATAATGAGCCTACATTATCCTCCCATTAGTTAAACATTGAAACAGAATTCGATTTAGAGTATGACACCCACGTCGCGTCGTTTTACCTAGAAATTGCCTACTTAATTGAATTTACAACATTGAACGCTCCTAAATTGTGTACCAACCTGTTAAGAATTAATTTTTATTTGTTTTAGATAAATTTCAATAACGAGAAAATTGAAACGAAAAGTGAAATCATTCAGAAATTAGAAGAAAGAGAATTAGCGTACAGAAATCGTTTGACGTTTTTCGAGCAAGAGTTAGTCATTCGTAAAAAAGCTTGCGATGTGAATAAACGCAAAGCGGTGGAAAATGCGCAGACAAATGCTAATCTCAAAAGACAGCTAGGTATCAGAAAATTTCAAATTCCTGGTCACGTCTTTTATATTTTTATAACTTTTTTATTTTCTACTTTTATTAGAAAAATACCAGAAACTGGCTCATGAAGTTCAACAACAAAAAATTGAGAAAAGTTCTGCGCTTGAATCCAAGGTGCAGAAAAATAACAGCTTGGCGGTAAGAAAAATTAACTTGAATAGATTTTCTGAAGAGAAAGAGTTTTAGGGAGGCTTCAAATCTAAAAAAAAGAGTTCATTCGTTATTTTGACCCCCTCCCCTCCCCTCCCTCCCTCCCTCCCTCCCTCCCTCCTAAAAAATATCAATTTTCTGGGGGCTCTTGATCGGCTTGAAAGCTCTTCCAATCAATTCGTGAGGTAGAAATTGGGGCGTATACCTCTTTTCAACTCTTTACCTTCATCAGATCAAATGTTCATTCTATTTTTTGGGGCCACAAGTCAATCATGGCATTTCAGAAAATTAGGAAAATTTGAAAAATGAAAAAATTTAACGATCAAAATGTAGTTGTAACAACCTCTTCAAAATAAATTCCACTAATTCCAGTCTCGATATGACTTTTGCTGCTTGAGTGACACTGCGAGAAATTTTTCTGGACGGTGCCAAGCTTTCAAGCTTTTTCAGAGTGGTGCCAGTCACTTTCAGTATGTTAGGAAGGTTGCCACCCCTGTTTTGAAGGAAGGACGAATTGAGGATCCCAGCAGGTGGCACTGCCCAAAAATAGTAAAAACCGTATTTTTTCAAGAATTTTCATTTTTGAGGACGCAGAGCTCCATCTCCAATTAAAAAAATTACAAATTGGAATTTTTTTGGTGAAATGAATTTGAAAAAAAATTGTTCGATATTTCACAAAATTATAAAACTTTGATCACCTTTTTTTCCTATGGGAGAGGAGAGCAGCTGAAATCTCCTGAAAATTGGTTTGACTAAAAAATTAGTCAGTATAAATGATTAAAAATTTTAAAAAATTTTCCTTTTTTCTGGAGCTTAAAATTTTTTTCTTTAAAATTCGAGTCGATTTAAAACCTATTTACATCAAATTAAAATAGACTTTAATTTTTTCAATTGAATAAATTTTGAAACTTTCATGTATGTATTATTCCCGGCGTGCAAAAAGAGCAGAAAACCCCAGAAAAATGGGCAGAAAAGAGAACAGAAAGGAGCAGAGAGGAGCAGAAATAATGCATGAAAAGAGCAGAAATTCTCAGCAGAAAGGAGCACAATTTGTTTGCTGTTTTTGCACGTCGGGTTAATTACTTAACTTACAAGTTACAATCAGGGAGGTATCGAAACAGGAAGGAATATTTTGGGTCGAATTAAACATGGATCGAATCTAAAAAGGAAAAACACCCCTAATCTAAAATTTCATGAGCTAAACTTAATTTTTAAAATAGGTAAAGCTAAATTTTCAAAAATTCAGAATTATTTCAGCAGAATATGAATATTTGATAGATTTGAAGTAAGCACGAAATTGAAATTTGATGTACCTATTTAGCCCATTTTTTGACCTCCTGAATCAACTGAAATGATTTCGAGTCAATAACAGCTTCCATCAAATTTTTTAAATTTACTTTAAAATTTTTGTGAAAAATTGAATCAAAACTGGAAGAACGACATCTCGAAAAAAAAGTGTTTAAATCGCTCAAAAAGGTCAGTTCGTAGATTTTTTTCATCAGTTTCCTCAACCTAAAAACTGTAAAACTGCTAACTTTTTATGGATTTTTTTTAGAGTGGCAGGGGGTTAGAAATAAGGTATACGCCTCTATTATAGCTTTCTATTACTTAGATTATTTTGAACCCTTAAGAATTTGTCGAAATTCGAAAACTGAACTTAACATCCAAAATTTTGGATCGAGGGAGTGTATTTGTATTTTTTTCCCCTATACATTTTTGTCTTTACTCACAATTTTCCTGTCGGTTCGGCTACTTTTTTTTTTTTGGGGGGGGGGGCAATATCTTGGATGAATTAATTTCCCACAAAAGAAAACATCTCTGAGGAAAAAGAGGGGAATAATCGATCGAAACATAATAAAAATATAAAAATTCGAGGAACTATAAAAAATGTTTCTTTCTCTCCAAAGAAAGAAATTTCTTTACTAAACTTAATTTTTTCTCAGGAGGAAATCTCTCAACTAAAGAGGAAACTGGAACGAATGAAAAAATACGAATCCGTTGGAACTCTGGAGGCAATATTAGCCGAAGAATTGCGCGAATATAAAAATATTTTGACGTGTCCTTCGTGCAAAGTGAACACAAAGGACGCCGTATTAATCAAATGTTTCCACGTTTATTGCTTGAACTGTATTAAAACTAGATACGAAACACGTCAGCGTAAATGCCCCGAATGTTGCGCTCCATTTGGAGCCAACGATTACCATCGTTTGTTTTTATTCAATTGATGAATTAATTCACCTTTTTCGTGTAAAATACCATTAGGAACATATACAAAAAATATTCATATTTTTATGTGAAATTTCCAAGTTATAAAATCCGAATGTGTATGATTTTGAGATGATATGAAAATACGCACGAATGAGTAGATTATTGTTTGTGAAAAACCTGACAATATATATTGACATCTTGTTTTATTTTCATTTATCGTCATTTTCATTTTATTCACAAATGTATAAGTACATATAATTGAATATCTATAGCTAACAATAAAAAACCAAAATAAAAAATTTACCTACTCATTAAATATTCCATCGAATGTTTGCATGTGCCTGTTTATTTATCCATGGCACGTACGTAATAGGTACATATTTACAAAAAATAATAGTTTCAATGGAACGAAAAGATCGGTATATAAATTAAACGGAAAGTTTTGCACGATTTTAATTTCTCTTCATTAAAATTGTTTCCATTTTTGGTAAATAATATTTGTACAGAGTGTCCGGTAAAATGTCCATCGTAATTTAAATTGAGAAACAATTTGGTAGGTAAGAACATGAGATAAAGTTTTTTGCTTTCTCGATCATTCATAAATATTTAGGAAAGTTTCCAAGCACGAGTTTTCAAATAATCTCTCTAAGATGAATAGGGGAAAAAAGGTTGCCTT